>OX419596.1:10640852-10942908 GCA_948473455.1 Teleiodes luculella
CCCCAGATATCGATTTTGGAAGCAATCGAACCAGAAACAAAAAAGTTCAAAATGGCGGCCATTTTTTCCAATTTTGATGTCAGATTTGTCATCGGAGTCCACTGGGGACCCCAGATATCGATTTTGCAAGCAATCGGACCAGAAACAAAAAAGTTCAAAATGGCGGCCATTTTTTGCAATTCTCATGTCAGATTCGTCATCGGAGTCCACTGGGGACCCTAGATATCGATTTTGGAAACAATCGGACCAGAAACAAAAAAGTTCAAAATGGCGGCCATTTTTTGCAATTCAGACGTCAGATTCGTCATTGGAGTCCACTGGGGACCCCAGATATCGATTATGGAAGCAATCGGACCAGAAACAAAAAAGTTCAAAATGGCGGCCATTTTTTTCAATTTTGATGTCAGATTCGTCATCGGAGTCCACTGGGGACCCCAGATATCGATTTTGGAAGCAATCGGACCAGAAACAAAAAAGTTCAAAATGGCGGCCATTTTTTTTAATTCTCATGTCAAATTCGTCATCGGAGTCCACTGGGGACCCCAGATATCGATTTTGGAAGCAATCGGACCAGAAACAAAAAAGTTCAAAATGGCGGCCATTTTTTGCAATTCAGACGTCAGATTCGTCATTGGAGTCCACTGGGGACCCCAGATATCGATTTTGGAAGCAATCGAACCAGAAACAAAAAAGTTCAAAATGGCGGCCATTTTTTCCAATTTTGATGTCAGATTTGTCATCGGAGTCCACTGGGGACCCCAGATATCGATTTTGCAAGCAATCGGACCAGAAACAAAAAAGTTCAAAATGGCGGCCATTTTTTGCAATTCTCATGTCAGATTCGTCATCGGAGTCCACTGGGGACCCTAGATATCGATTTTGGAAACAATCGGACCAGAAACAAAAAAGTTCAAAATGGCGGCCATTTTTTGCAATTCAGACGTCAGATTCGTCATTGGAGTCCACTGGGGACCCCAGATATCGATTATGGAAGCAATCGGACCAGAAACAAAAAAGTTCAAAATGGCGGCCATTTTTTTCAATTTTGATGTCAGATTCGTCATCGGAGTCCACTGGGGACCCCAGATATCGATTTTGGAAGCAATCGGACCAGAAACAAAAAAGTTCAAAATGGCGGCCATTTTTGCAATTCAGACGTCGGATTCGTCATTGGAGTCCACTGGGGACCCCAGATATCGATTTTGGAAGCAATCGGACCAGAAACAAAAAAGTTCAAAATGGCGGCCATTTTTTCCAATTTTGATGTCAGATTCGTCATCGGAGTCCACTGGGGACCCCAGATATCGATTTTGGAAGCAATCGGACCAGAAACAAAAAAGTTCAAAATGGCGGCCATTTTATGCAATTCATATTATTATGTCAGATTCGTCATTGGAGTCCACTGGGGACCCCAGATATCGATTTTGGAAGCAATCGGACCAGAAACAAAAAAGTTCAAAATGGCGGCCATTTTTTGAAAATCAGATGTCAGATTCGTCATTGGAGTCCACTGGGGACCCCAGATATCGATTTTGAAAGCAATCGGACCAGAAACAAAAAAAATCTATATCTACCACGAGATTTCGTATAAACTAAAAAAAAACTAAACCCAAGCCATCGATAAACCAATTATCGATATTGGCAACACTAGTCTATTCCCTCGCCCCCCTCTGCCCGCTCCACCCGACCGGCAGAATTCTGCCGGTCATAACGTGTGTGAGCCGGCAGACGACTGAAAATTTGAGTCCGTGTGAATGAAACAGGGGTTTTGTATGAAACCGAACGCGGCAGAATTTGCGCGACCGAATTTCTGCCGCTCACGACTCACAAAATTACGCTCGTGTGGCCTCACCCTTAGGGTGCTTACTTCAGACGTGGGAAAGCGCGGTCCGCGCGGAACGATTACCGAGTTTATATGCAGCTTGTAATACAGTTTGCGCCCGCTTTTTATGAGACAGGCTTCATATAAAGTCCGCGGCCCCCCGCGCCTGTAGGCTTGCTCCTTTTAACGTTGTACTACGGTCAAGTGCAGAGTTCTGGTCCTTATTCTACGGGCTTAAGAACAGTTCAAAGTCCAAAGATTTCGGCTTAGCGTACTCTTGGCTGTACAGTTTTTTTAACAGCGCAATTTGTACTGGCATTAGTGGTAATTCTCGTAAGTCACACACTAAACTAAACGTAATTTAAGTTGCTTGTCTTTTTTCGTTTATATAGGAACCGAAAAGGACAGGAAATGAAAGGATCTAAATCACGGTGTATAAAAGCGTAGCTGCATATTATTATGTATGGAAACAATTACGCAATTACGCTCTAACTTAAATTTAAAAACAATTGTCCCTTTCACGTTCTTAAGAATGAAAAGGGACAGATGATTGTCAACTTTAATTTAGGGACGTCAAACATCGTTTTACCCGTAGTTCTCACTAATTTAGCAGGCATGCAAAAACATCCCGACTAAATTAAGCTGAATTTGACAGCTGCGTTGCTTATTTTAAATATCATTCATTCAAAATTAAATTCATTCATCTCCTTTCCGATTTCCATATGGATGAAAGAGACCAACAACTTAAATTTAGAGATTTTAGCGGCCACGCCGGCATTAAGCCCAATACAGATGCATTATATTATTACGTTTTAATTCTAAATCTATAGTGAAATGTAATAAAACTTTTATCTATTTAAAATGTTACAAATCTCGAGTGAAGTTAGTTTTCAATTAAGTAACATCATCCGATAAATAAATACTGAAGTTCTTTATTCCTTTTTAAAATGGTTAATTACAGACCTATGTAGCAACGTTGTTACGAAACTATACGGATACAAAAGTTTAAAGACAATTAGGTAACGAGCTAACTGCCATTTTGGTCTCTAGTAGCTAGGCTAGACTCGCTTTCTACATTATGCTTTAAAAGAAATACAGTTAACTCTGTAACAGATAAATATTTGATATTGAGCACAATCTGTACAAAAGTCTATTATATTTTTTAGTTTATTTATTGATTCGACCTGGCGAGGGCTGCGGTTTTCTGTTGGATGCGGGCAACGCAGGACCGATCGTTGTGACGATCTATAGGGGAGGCCATTGCCCAGCAGTGGACATCTCTCTTGACTAAAATGATCATTGGCTCAAATTCGGTGAAGCTTAATACGTCAATTCAATGAAGTGAAGCTTAAAACAATCACAAACATGGTCGATAATTTTTTTTATTAAGTAATTAAGTAAATAAGTTCTTCAACTCATTCGTCTTTAGTCACTTTAGCAGATCTAGTTATCAAGAACATTATTCATCCGACAAAAAATACAACCCCCACACATAGCACATTCACTCAGGCTTTTTTAGTTTTAAATATAAGTACGTAGATAAATAGTTTAAATAAGTTTTTCACACAAGACTCGTGTAATTAACACCCATTAACATTAATTACAATACCTACTTAGTTTCAGTGCTGTTAACGTTATGTACAGGCGAGTGATTACGCTTATCTTCAATTTACATCGAAGTGGCGGCAATAATTTATTATGAAATATACTGACTGTAGTTAGCTAATAATAATACGGTTCCAATAATGTACTTTTACTATATACTTACTTAGATAACGTACTTACTTATAGTGAAACAATGAATATGATATCAATTTCTTTTCAAATAAATAAAATTAAGTTTTAACACTTTTAACAAAATGTTCGTAATTAACAGTCAAAATTTGCATACCTAAGTTATTTTATGAAATAAATAGTATGTTACAACTTGGTTTTAATATACACCGAAGAAATCGAGATGAGGATTCAAAGAACGAAATGGAAAAAAAAAATCCTCAAGGAATACATGATATTATGAAAACATGGAACTTCTCTGTCATACTATCTAATTTCTGAACAAAAATCAGCAGATTTTCCTGATGTTCTTTTTCATGAATTTTACAGTTTTCTTTCAAGCCTTCGATGGTGTGTGATAGACGGTCGGAAGGATCATCATCATCATCATCATCATAGACATAGTAAATCTGTAATCAGTATCACTATAGTTCGACCATAGTGGGAAAAATAACTCCTCAAAATTATATTCGAAACCTTATTGTAGCATATTGTGGGCTAAACGATACCAAAATCAAAACTAATTATCAGAGACGTCGTCTCCTTCACGATGTTTCAGTATCAATGCGCTAGGCCTAGGTCCGAGGCTCCCTCGGACCGCCCCTAGACGCGTTACTACTTTGGGTGCTTTGGGGTAGAGTCTTCCACTCCCCCACAAGTCCGGTGAAGTTTGATTCGTCGTACTTTTGCGACATAAGCATATAGGTAAATTAAAAAAAAGTGCTAAACGATTACTCTGTCAACCTAACAACAAAACCTTCGTCAGTCCTCGACGTGATAGAAAAGGAATATTTAAAAAATGTGTGCAGAGTTTTTTGATTCCAAGGCGCCACAAATCTACGAGAAGTAGATGCAACAATCGCCTCAATACCGAGTTTTTATCGCCACCGATAAGATAACGCAAGTCAACGTACCGCTGCGGTTACACTCTGCACGGTCACAGTGCACTAACGTGATGATAAGTTGGTGCTGCCGAGAATCAGAGCTCCAAATAATGACCTCCAGCTCATGGTCTAACAAAAAAGGTATTATTCTTCTAAGTAAAAGTTAGTTAGAAGTCGTTTGCACTCTTTGTTATATTAATTAAATTGTATAAAATAACAATTGATGATTTTGTAAAAATAGTTTGAAAAGATGCAACGCCTGTGGAGTTTCTTCCGGCGTGCTGGAGTTCTTCTCCACAGAAGACAGCTAAATTGTGAACTCGCCTCGACGTCGAAAAGTGATTTGTAAAATCTTACTTCGAATAATCTTACTTTGACTTTGAAGATAAATCACGCCTTTATATAGTGGAAAGAATTGTATTTTTGTGTGTATGTTTGTAATGAATAAACTCAAAAACTACGGTGCCGATTTCAAAAATTCTTTCACTATTGGAAAGCTACATTCACTTTAAGTAACATAGGCTACATTTAACCGCGGGAAAATGCCTCATTCCCACGGGAAAACTATTAACGCGGGCGGGGTCGCAGCGGAATGCTAGTACTAAATATACAAGACATATAGAGTCGCGTTTTTTTTTTTTCATTGACCTATGCTTGATTCGAAAAAGTACGACAGATCAAGCTTCACCGGACTTGCGGGGGAGCGGAAGACTTTTTTCCCAAAAGAGTCGCGTCACTTTTGAGTTAGGTTACATGGGATATAGGAATGTGGGAATAGTTAATTAGTAAAGGGCTTTTTCAATCGCGCATTACAAAAAACAGTTAATTGTAATGTATAATAATTGTAAAATATTTATATGTATTTAAAAGATGCCACGCCTCTGTGGAAATGTTTCCGACGAGTTTTTCACCACAGGAGACGGCCAAATTTTTGAACTGATTAGAATAGAAAATGTAAAGACCTAACTAAGAAATAACAAGTCGTCAAGTAAAAAAAAAATTCGTTGAACTCTTTGAGGTCACGTGACGCTGGAATGGAACACCGCTACGTCATCAGCGAGAGACAAAGAAAAATATTATATACATTACCGCAAATCTCTTGCCCGGGGAAAGGTAACTGGAGACGTTTTTTTTATCAAGCCTCAGTGGACTTGCGGGGAGTAGATCGATCGATAGTTGTTATTAGATACACAGGTGAATTCACCTGCCAAAATATTATATACATTACCGCAAATCTCTTGCCCGGGGAAAGGTAACTGGAGACGTTTTTTTTATCAAGCCTCAGTGGACTTGCGGGGAGTAGATCGATCGATAGTTGTTATTAGATACACAGGTGAATTCACCTGCCTTTTTTTTCCTCTGTACTGATACTCTCGCCTAAGGGGTGCCTGGAAGAAATCGCTTAAAGCGATGAAGGCGCCAATTGTTTTTTTTCCTGTATATATGTAACTCTGTTAACGTATTTTGTGCAATAAAAATATTTGTATTTGAGATTATTTTTCCCTGGGTTATCCACATCCACAGAAAGAGATCCAGATCCTTAAATAATTCCATTAATTTGTAAATTTAAAACAAACCAGTATTCTTTGAAGTATCGAGTGTAAATAAAATAATATACTTACATTATGTCATAGCTTTAGTATTGATATACAAATTTATAATATTTTATACATATCGAATAAGTAATAAATAATATATAAATAAATTTAGTTTTATTTCGTACGAAATCTAAAGCAAAAATCACAGAGAAATATATTACAGATTAGAAAGATTTTTTCCACAATATGTGAGGCAATAAATTGAACTGGCTATCCGAACCAAATCCCTGGCGTCAACCGTATATCTCTCCCGCTCTTAATCATAATCCACCCCAATATATCTATCTTTGTCATGCTTAACTGTATTAAACAACGATAGAACTGGATTAAAAGTAAATAGATTTGAAGTTAAAACTATATTGCATACGAGGGGTTGCCATGTAGAAACTGCTACTCTAAATATAATGTGTGAAATATAACGCCGCTTTTTTGTATTCTTTGGTTGTTATGAATTGTGATTCTTTTGCTGTATTTTTTAAATATAATGTACATTATGTAGGTATGTATATTTTATTTTATTGCATATAACCAAAGACGAATTCTATCTGTTCCTTTAATTGGTAAACAATATGTATATAGATATTGATATAGGTATATTAACTCATTTCCTATGTATTACACTCGAAGGAAGTAATGTGCTGATGTAGTTGTGGAAAACGAAATGACACACGTCAATATAAAAATATTTTTAGATACCTTAGAAAAAAAAAGATAAATAAATATAATAATTGAATAAGTATTGTTTTACAACCAACCAGCGGCTAAAATTAATATAGCTCTGAATAACCTCGAACTTTAATAATATAGGGCATCACACAAAGCGAGTTCAAATTCCAAGGGGTATGTATCCGTATCAATATACATTCAAAGTATACAGGGTGATTCCGCGTGGTTATACCTGTTATACAGCGTGTTCAGTACAGGCGATGGCGCAGAGGTTGAGTAACGAGCCGTGCGCCGCAAAGGTGGCATTAAATATGGAGACGCTAAACCAATGTCTCTACATCTTGTATAACAATATTGTCTAAACTAGGTGAAGTGCGATGGAAGTAAGTAGGCTTTTCTTGCTTGTAATTTCATGACGTATACTTGAATCCATTGTGGGATATATTGTGCTTTACAAAATCTCTCGGGTAGATCAATCTCTATAAAAAAACAAAGAAAATATTTTGTAGTATACCTACATTACTTTGCGTGTTCTGTAAGACAATAAAACCATAGAGTTTCATTTGTTCGTTCATTCACTTAGCTAGTTACCGCCAAATGTACGAAACTAATAAGTGAAAACAATTTTATTTTTAAAGCTCTGTTTAGCTTAGTTTTTTGTTAACTACGGAAAACCTAAGACAAGGTTAGTGAAAACGGGTGATAGGCTTTCTTATAAAAGCTCATCATCATCACCATTAGCAGCATGCGGCAGTCCACTGCTGGACACAGGCCTCTCCCAAGGCGCGCCATTTGGCCCTCACTTCGGCCGCACGCATCCACTTGCTGCCAACCACTTTTCGCAGATCGCCACTCCATCTAGCCGGGGGGCGTCCTACACTTCGTTTACCTAGACGTGGTCTCCACTGCAGAACCCGCTTACTCCCGCGATTATCGGTTCTGCGACAAATGTGACCAGCCCACTGCCACTTCACCTTGCTTATTCGAGTGCCTATGTCGGTTGAATTGGTTCTCCGACGGATTTGTTATAAAAGCTCGTTGTAAATAGATTAAATATTTAAGTATTTTATTTCTAAGTATGACATGTATGTGTACCTAAAGCTTACTCAATCTTAAATACAGCCACCTCGTTTCGTATTATCTATTAGAATATGCTAAGTAATGCCTATGATAAATTACATTCTCAAAATTAGGATAAATTTTACCCTTTAAAAGCGAGACTTTAAAAAGGGCTTTTATTCCTTTTGTAGTACGCCTATAAAATTAACATTAACAAGACCTACGGTATTCAAATTCACTGTGACGACGTGACCTCTTTTGTACTATCTCAGTAGACGGTGAAAGTATACAAAAATATTTGAAAATTAATCCTTTGAGCGGCAGATACTTTGCATGACAGAATAAAAACCCTTTGTTTCGCAACTAAGACTATCTGGTAGGGCGCTTTGGGGATTAACTAGTAATTTTGATCTAAGTTATCTATCACACCCTTTTAAAATAAATTCAGTAGGAACCTACCAGCAGCCTTTAGTACAAAAAATACGTAAATTAAATTAATAGGGAGGCTAGAACTGAATTCATATTAGGTAACTATGAAATCAAATTTTAATGTGGTAAATTTGGGATAACTGTTATTTTAAGCATTTCATAATTTCTAGGATTAAAAACAGAACAAAGAAAAACAATGACTATATTTATTTAATTTTCATTATTTCGTTTTCCCGGCCTGATGCCAAGGTCAAGCGGACTAAAAATACGTTTTTTTTTAATTTGCGTTTTTCTATACTTGGTCACAGGTAGAGAGAGAAGAAGAATAAGTAGAAAGAAGTGGAAAAGAAATAAAGATTGATTGATGTATAAGAAATGGATTAGCCTGTAGGCTAAGCTAGGGAATCCATTTAACGCTACAGCGTAGACCTATTTTTATTTATGTTATGGTGTCAATGATAATGTATGTTATATTGTATGATTTTGCTTACCAGACACATAAACAGTAATAATGTACAACGGCCGTCGTCGTAATGTGCTGTTCGTCACATTATAAATCAATTGGGGTTGCAGTGACAGTCAGTAGATACGATGCCATTTTCCGTTTTCATACAAAACGTATGTATTGTTTTTGCAATATGAAAGTACATGTAAAGGTACATACTTAAGTTGTGTGAACGAGGATGGTATTTATATGCAATCACAGATAAAACAATCACTGTAAGTAATTTACTACAGTATACTTAGATCTCTAACTTTCTTTTCTCTAGGAGTTTATATTTTATTTTGATTGGCGTTTCCACATTGGTACATACAAACAATAAAATTGTTTGAAGAGTGGTTTTGGAAACGGATATTTCTTTACATACCTCTGGATGAGGACTAAGATTTTTTTATGCGAGAATGGAACTTATATTTTGATAGTAAATTTAATCATTCAGTCAGATAGGTCTATATTTATATTTATTGTATGGCACACACTGATTAAAATGAAAAAAATGTCTACACACTTAATCTAAGTACAGTTCTTTGAAAACGATACGTCCAACATTTTCAAAAACAAAGGTTAAAAGAGATTTGGTCCGCTCAATAGAAAGCAAGTGTATTAACATCATAAAAAGTGCAGTGAAAGAGTGCACTCATTTCACATGAGAGAGTTGTTACTGCACTCTAACATGAACGTGCATCGAGTTGCATAGCTAGATGCAGCGATAGCAGGCTGCAACTATAATACTAGACGAGTACTGGAAACGAACCGATTACTGTTTTTTTTCCTAGCTACCTATTTTTAACCCCCAACGAAAAAGAGGGGTGTTATAAGTTTGACTGTGTGTCTGTCTGTCTATCTGTCTGTCTGTCTGTGGCACCGTAGCTCCTAAACGGACGCACCGATTTTGATCTAGTTTTTTTTGTTTGCAAGGTGTTCGAGAGTGTTCTTAGCTGGGGGTTATTAAATTTTTTAATTTAGTGTTATTATCTTTGGGCAAAGACCTATCCTCTTTTTCGCCACACCGTTCTCTTACTGCGCTATAAGATAAAACTGCGTATAATGGAAAATTATGTAGTAAGAAAGTGTCGTGCCTTTTCACAAAAATCAATAAAAAAAAAATTGCGTGGACAAAACAATTAATCTTCAAATATTGTATTTTTAGATATAAAGTCCATTATACTATACAGGGCTGATATATTTTTTTCCTCTGAGAACAAGGTAGTTTTCTGCGGTAAAAAGTAGCCTATTTTTTTGTTCTGTAGTGGCTATGTTTGAATCTACCTATTTTTATTGCAATCTGAAACAGACAGCGTTTCTTTTGTATCTTATGAGCTGTAAACCTACTATATTAATACAGATTGATTTGGATATTTTCCGATGAGTTAGTACCCAGTTATTTTTACAGAGATTTAACTAAATCACATCATACTAATATTATAAACGCGAAAGTTTGTCAGTGTGTGAGTGTGTATGTTTATTACTTCTTCACGTCTAAACGGCTGGAGCGATTTTAATAAAATTTGGTATGAAGTTAGCTGACAGCCTGGTTTAACACACAGGCTACCTATTACCACAGGAAAATACCTCAATCCCACGGGAAAAATTGTAAACGTGGGCAAATTATTAGACAAATTATTACATCAAAATAATAATTCTATAGGTGACATTAGATGGTTTGGTTGATATCTCAACGAGAAGATTCTCAAAACTGTTCACTGTACGAGTAGGTAGAATATTTAAAAGTAAAAAAAATACGACCTAGAAACTTTACTTCCAAAAATATATCAAAAATGCTGCGAAATCTGCACAGTTTTTCCCAAATTACCAGTTTCATGAAGCTAAGAAAACAGTCAGGTACTCGCAAGTCTAGGAAAATTCTCGCTGTAGGTATATTCTCTCTACGTAGAAGCTAAAATTGTGTTAGCCGTGCCACACCATGCCGCGTTGCGAGGTTAACAGATGAACGTCGTACTTTATGAGGAAAAATCTTATAGGTTATTCTAGTATCAATATATTCTTATCTATCAAACAAATTTTTATTCTTCGTTTTTGAATTAAGTAGGTAATAACTAGATACTTCGCAAACAAATATTTGTGCAAAGTATCTAAGAACTTCTTTTTCTTTAATTGGTTTCATACAACCAGCTGAAACTAATCTATAGTGGTTTTAAAGTAACGTGCTAATTTTGATGTTTAGTAACTTGGTAGATTACGATAGGTGTTTAGACATGAAAGCTGTTTTTGGATTTTTCTTTGGAATTATAACTTTGGCGTATTAAAAAAATATCTAAATCATTATATTTTGATATTATCGATTACGTAAAAATCGTTGTATTTCATAGTAAGCAGTTAAAGTAAGGCTTTAAGCAAATAAAGAAATAAATCTATCTATCTATTTTCAAGTAACAAAATTGCATTAAAAAGTTTCAAACTAATTTAATTTCTTACATTATTAAATTTTCACTAATACGCAACTATAGATGAATTATTTATTTCAAAGGAGAAAATTTACATCGTTTTCAAACTAAACTTTTCGAAGATCATTTAATTTAAACTAGATATTCAAGTTCGAGCGTTTGATATTAAAGACTCCAGTCAGGGAGTCCCCGGACTACCCTCTTATAAAATAAATTTAATTAAGATGAATTTTTGGTTGTTTGGTACACGAAATTATCCCAGTAGTGAAAATAAAATTGAACACATTGTCATGCATGACAATAAAATCAAAATTCTTTATTTAGCGCGTAAAAATACCAATAATATTTATTTAGGTCCATAGATACTCATAGTATACATTTATAACAAAATACACAGCACTTATACATAAGCCCAGGGTATCGTATCCTTCCGCGGCAGGTTCCCCCTGAAGCGACGAAACACAACCCCCTTCGGCCAAAACTCCGTCGTGGTGTTTATGTCAGCAATATTTTGTTTTTTATTGATCTTCAAAATAGATAGTCTAGCTTCATTCATTTGAGTATGCAAACTCTACAAAAGATTCTCATAGGTTTATTTATATGTATAACTCTGAAAAATAAATAAAATAAATCAGGTTACGTTACGGAGCTTTTAATCATCTTTTTTATAACCAATGAGAATAGAGATATGAAACAGTATGATTAAGGATTTGCACTCAGACTAAACAAAGTGCGTGAGAGCATAACGAAATATAAAGCTTTTCTAAGCGGCGACTTTGTAAAAAGTTTCATTATCCATTGCGCTTGAAGTAGCACAGTTGGTTTACTGCTCCGTTACTTACATCGACTTCTAAATTTAAAAGCGTCGTCAATCGCTATGTTAAGTCGCTGCTGCCGTCTAACTGGTCTAGCCATGTGTGTGGCTCTATGTTCTAATGTAAAAAGCAAAAAGTAAGTGCATAGTATACTATACATACGTAGGTGAATTCCATACGAGTATGTTTTACTGCGCGCAGACATGAAGGTGCATTGTAGTGTGCGCGGTATGATCGCGTAACGGTGTTGATAGGGTTGCCAGGTCAAACTTTAAACAGACACTGTTGTTGTCTATACAGTTAAAACATAATTATTATACTTTAGCCAAATTATGTAGGTAACCAAAGTCACCGACATAGCCCGAAGAATCGCTAAACTTAAGTGGCAATGGGCTGGGCACATTGCGCGTAGAACCGCGCCGCGCGCCGGAAGACGTAGTGTGGGCAGGTCGGACCGACGATCTGGTGAGGGTCGAGGGAAGCCGCTGGATGCGGGCAGCGCAGGACCGATCATTGTGGATATCCTTTGTCCAGCAGTGGACGTCTTTCGGCTGAGATGAAGATGATGATTATACTTTATTGCACTAGTAATAACCAGAAATACAGTCGACGACACGACAATAATAAAATAGTAGGTATATTTTTGTATGGCAATGAATATTCTTTATTACTTTCTTTAAACGAGTGCGAATGGGGGACCTTATAGCTAATGCAGTAATTTCTACCAGCTGTGTGTAAGAAATACTGAGGTGACTTGACTTTAAGAATAACATAATAATTATGTATTATTAAGTGATTATTACCTTTTATAAACAGAGGAATCGGCTTTGCGTATATAAAAAACAACAGTTACTGACTGACTAATCAATCAACACATAAATCAAACCACTAAACGGATTGCGCTGAAAATGGGTACGCAGATAATGATATCTAATAAGATGTATACCTCCGCTCCGCTAAGAAAGGACTTTCCGAAATTAATCTTGCAATTAAGAGGATGAATTGCACCGGGCAAGGCCGCGGGGCGGACAGCTAGTTAAATATATATTTTTTTTTAGTATATGGTTTTTCTGACGATGAAAAGTCATCATCAATCTTATATGTTTCGACGTGAATGAAGGACAAGCAGGCAAACACTCTCTCGCATTAAATATATCAGTATAAGGCTGCTTTTCCACCAGAGCTGTGCGAGGTAGCTAAGCTGTGTACGAGGAAAAAATCCACCAATAGAATCACTTCATTTTCCTAGCCAAGTGATTCTATTGGTGGATTTTTTCCTCGCACACCGCTTAGCAACCTAGCACAGCTCTGGTGGAAAAGCAGCCTTAAAGTGGGTGGAGAAAAAATAGTAACGCGAAAAAAGGTTAAATAAATATATTGGATATTTTATCGAGATAAATTATCAAATTTTTTTTAACGTTCTCGTCATTTCTTTTCATTACTTATTTGTTGTTTCTATAGGTATTTATTCGTAAGTTATTAATTTCATAATGAACTTGAAATTTATAAAAAAATACGCATACATTTTAACACCTATCAAATTGCTTTTCATTACTTGGCAGTATGAACTGTAAATAAATATGAACCTACACAAAATAGTATATTTCATTACAAGTGCGGAAAGGCTGTCATTGCAAAGAGTTCCGACAAATGTGTACCCGAGCCGAGGCGCAGCGCACTTCCCGAACGCTATACGACCCTGCAATACGCCTCTTTTTGAGCAACTGTATTAAAAAATAACTTACAGTTACAGATGAATAATGGAGTGGTTACAAAAATAGTTGTTGTGGCAACCCTAGGTGTTGACGGGCGAGCACGCAATCAACGGAGAACTTAGTAAATAGATTGTCTAGACTTCGGTTGGGTCATAGAATAACGAATTTTTTTATACGTTTCAACCTTGAGGAAAACTCTGAATTCGGAATGGACAGGACTTCGTCTACAACGCTGCTGGCACAATTATGAGTTTTTTTTTACAAAAATGGAAATTAATAATTGATGAGTAAATATTAGCGCTGCGAGCAGAAATCTAGTTGTTAAATAAACTGTAGTTGATAGTAGAGCTCTAAATACAGTTTAAGTAATTAATATTGCAGTCGTTGCGCTGGCCCAGTGCGGTTTGGTCAACTTCACACACAACCTTCAATTCCTTACGATGTTTCCCTTTACCATAAGAGCGTCAAATAAAAATACATACGAATTCGAAAATCAAAAAACACTGGTAAGTGCCGAGGCGTGAACGCGCGAACTTCCGAATGGAAATCAAAGGCTTTAGCCACTTGGCCACCGACATAAATAAATAAATATTTTATTCTGTCTGCCTGTATAAGCTCTTCATGTGTAAGTGGCACAAAAATGATAAGAACGTTTAGATTTTTCTTTCTTTTTAAAAATCAGTGTTGCCTCCTTGGCAAGTACGAGATCGCTGAGCCTTGACCCTTCTGCATTGCAGCACACACATGTCTATCTATATGTTTTTATGTATGTGTGATTTCTTTGTTATGATTTTTAATTGTGTGACATGTCTGTCTATGTGTGTTTGTATAAAACAATAAACTTTTGACTTACTTATTCAAACAAAAATTTCATTCATATAAATCCAGGATCTATTTGTGGACGTCCTGGATTCATTCACAGAGCCGACCTGCCCAGAACACGCGTCACCGCTATTTATATCGTCCACTGGCTGCGATATCTTCACAAGTAAAAGTAACTGATAGAGAGAAAATCTCATGTTATTTTCAAACAAATGAGATTATTTTACATGTCTCTGGCGCGTTTCTGTTCAGTTGGAAGTGTATCTATTTTTAATCGACTTTAAAGGAAGTTTGTAGGATGGAGTATTCGTCCGTAAAAAAACCACTATTTTCAAGGTGCCGCCTCAGAGACCCCCCATACTGGCGGCTTTCGAGCGTTTTTGAGCGTCGACGACGTGCGTCGTGTATACAATCAATACAGCAAGAAGGCAGCAAGACACGGATGATTGTATGCGCGACGTAAGACAACAACGCTCAAAAGAGGCTAGTGTGGGGGGTATCTTAAGTCCTATTTTATTAATAAATAAAAATAAGTATTAGATATAATGGCGTCCGTAGGTTATTTGTGTGTTTGTTGTAAAACGAGTTATATTGTAAGATATCTTCGCCAATTATGAACATGTTTTAAGGATCTCTCGTCATTGTATGAGGTGAGGAAAAATAAACATTTGATGTGTAAATATAAACAGATCGAATGATATAGTATGAAGAAATACGAAAGTAACTCCTTAACTGATTTTACTGCTATATACTACGGGTACTAAAGTAAATTGTTTCATACAACTATCCAAAGATTACCATAGAAGCAAAACATCCCTCTTCACCTCTTACTATATGACAAACAAAAGAATACTAAAGAAAACAATTTTGGATTTCCAAATATTTAACGGTTTGGAACAGCCGATTTAAAATTGGATTTCGAACTACACTTCACAACCTTACCCTTCAACACTCGCTGTACCAATAAGAGAATTCTGTCTACACAAGAAAGTACTTATAGCTATGTTATCGGTGTTTACCCGGGGATGGTTCCTCCCGAAGAGGGGTTCGAGCCTCGCCCTCACCCCTCCATTACAATTTTATCCGGCAGCGAAGCTGGACAGGTGGCCTAAATGAATGATGGTTCAAATTGTATGGAAAACAGCCGGCTTTCGGAAAACACATTCGAGTTTATGGGAGGAAATTAAACCGTTATAATAATATGTAGATATATTAGTATTCATTTATTTTACTCTTTACGTAAGTAGAAAATTAAATAATAACCCTTAATAAGGCAAAGGTAACTATGTTACCACATTAATTTGAACATTGTACCCTCAAACATAAAGTTGAAAACCAATTTTTTTTAAATGCTGTTCCCTATTAAGGGATAATAATTAAAGTAAAAAGTCAGACTTGAAAACGACGTAGTCAGACTTACAAAGCTAGAGATAGGGATTTATAATATTGTTATCACATTGGTGCCTAGATCGTTATGGATTAGTAGAAATTAATCCAAGTAGCTATTTGAATTATCAAGGCTCAGTATGCTGTTGTATACAAGCTGCATAAAATACTAATCTACCTTCAATGTACTCGTAAAAGAGCAGAGCAAGAGACAAAGAACTTCTATTAGCCATATCTTATAAAGGTACAAGTACGAGTATAAGTAAGGTTACCAGATTTTTCAAAAACTCCGGTCTTTCATGGGGCTATCGAACTAAAATAAATAACTATTATTATTAAAGATACGAAAGCGCTGAAGGATATTTCCGGGCATAATTAATTCTGAAATAATATGTGAAAAATTATAAGAACAATAAAAATTTAAATGAATTATTCCATTTTCAATAAAAATATTGATAGATTTTGATTTTTTCTTTAATCGTAAAAATTCCCTCCGTAGTAGACAAAAACGTAATACATGTAGGCTTATTTTTTCAAAACCAAACGCGTAAAGTTTCCTTGCTCTTATATTACGGTCTTAGGTGAAAAAAACATTACTAAGAGAAAAAATAACTAAATCCTGAAAGAAAAATCCTGACATATTATGGCAACCTTAGGTACAGGGCGTATATGAGAAGAGGCGTAGAACTTCCTGGAAAGTGGGGAAAATAATAAAAAAATGGAGGAAGAATTTTCCCAGCCATTTCGCGAACCGCCTAGATTTGTTTACTTAACCTCGACAATGTGAGTCCTTGTAGACACATTTATATACTTAGGTGAATTTAGGTCGTATAACCATATCACTTAAGTAAGAGCTTTGCTTAAAAGGTTATTTTATCTTTAAATCTTATTTATTAGACAGAGTACAAGTCACTTATTCTTATGGATAAAGAAAATAAATTACATATTATTATTTGGTAATTAATTTTGTTCCTTGTTCAAAGGACTTAAGAACAGAGTAAAGTTCAAAAGATTAAACCAGGAAACGGGCAAGAGCTTCTACCTATGTAGGTAACTAACAACTATGATCCCCTTTTAGGCATGCGTGAAGATTCTACCTCCTTTTCTAGGGACGTAGTTCAGCAGTGGACTGAATAAAAGATGTTGTAGATGTTTTGCCCCGTGACCGGATGTTATGACATTATTGTTTATTATTTCAAAATTGGAAAGGTTGATTTGAACTTCAAAATTATTCAATAGATCGATATTATTCCCGATTGTAAAGTTCAAGCGATAAGTAAACATCGCAACGTTAATTAATTACTATGAGCGTTTTCGAGAAATTTCTGGAGGTTTTCGTTTGAGGGTGATGAGTGTCTCCATATGTCGTTTAAAGGTTATTTTCGGTTGTTTGCCTCCACGCCCTCACTTCATCGGCTTCGGGTATTGAAAGGTGGAACGCGATATTTACCGAGACAGTTTTCGGGTTTCAATACAAATTACTAAATAGTTGTTTCATTTTCTCGAAGAAATCGGATAAACCGATAAGATTTTTCCTTCCCTTTTGCCTAAGTCCGGTGAAGCTTGATTGATCGTACCTTTTCGACACAAGCGTAGGTCAATTCATAAAAAACATCTTGTGTGAGATATAGATAGATATCGCTGCCGTAACTTGATGTTTCTTTATTTATAAGTGTTAATTGTAATAGTTCATAGAGCAGAGCTGTAAGCTATTTTACATCCTTATTTCTGGCGAAAAACGTGCTTGTTACTTTTGTTAGTCGAAGGCCTAAAAAATCTACACGATTTAGTTAGAACAACTATCTTTAATACCAACGGATTTTGTAACCCCAGGGCAAATTCTAGGTTATACATAAATATTTAATTAATTATGTTATTATATTAAAGCGTGCCATTTGTTTATGCGGCAAATTTATTTTTGCTCTAATAAGTAGACCGTTAAGGTTCCATTGAACTTTTTATTTTTTTGTTTGTTTGTATACAGTAGAAATAATAAAAGATACAATAAAGAAATGTATGTATTAGTTACGAACTATTTGGGTGTAGTTATTTGGCGCGAAAAATTGGATGCCAATTACTATGCGTGCCAAATAAGAATAGGACTATCAAGACGCCATTTTGACAGTCCCTCCTTTAGTATTATAGTAGTATAGTATTTCAGTGCACAATATTTACTGTAGTCTGCATGTTGTTTTTAGGTGTCTGTTAGCCAGCCATTATCCGAATCGAGAGAAGTGGGAAAAGCCCTTTTTCCGAATCTAAATTTTGCGGATACACGCCTCTAATAATTGTTTTTTAATGTTTTATTATTCAGGTAATGTCTCGATCGAGTCTACCGTACCCCTGCACGTAATTATTAATATAGGTAGATAGTATAGATATATAATCTTCCTTTCAAACTTGCCGTAGATGAACTATCTCAAGGCCCGGTGGGAGTTAAAGTAAATAATCTCAAGTTACAACTGTGGACTCAAGTTAACTTCTCAAAGTATTAACATAATTATTGTGATACCAAGCCCTTACTCCAGACGTGCGTAGTACAGTTGAAAATGAAAATGTCTTTTAGGAGCTTGAAAGGTTATCTCAGATATCCAACTAATATATACATGGCTTTACATGTAAAATAAATAAATAAATAATAATCATTTTATTTATCGCACACAAGAAACGTTAACTTAATTATTACACAACGTTAAGAAAGACGATACAAAGGTACAATGTCTTCCAGTAGGCCCAAAGGAAGGGATAGATTATAATAAGTACAGGGGTAAGTCGTGCAAAAAAAAAACAGAATCTTAACATAAATAAGGGACTTTCACTCACCACGGTAAACAGTTTTTTTTTAAAGCTTTTATTTCACTTGCAATGTATGTATGTATGTATGTAAGTTTGTTCGGGTGGAATCTTTGAACTCAATTTTGAAGTAGATATCTTCAACCGATTGAGCTGAAATTTTGTATACACGTTTAGTTTGGATGACAATGCATGATATGGTATGTGACGTCACTCTAAATCCAATATGGCGGGCTATCCAAGATGGCGGAGTAGTTATTTTTAATGCACTTCTACAATATGGGTATCAAATGAAAGGGCGCGTTAAGAGTAACTTGAAAAATAATGTAACGTGCGATAGCTAAAAAGTAAAAAATAAGTTAAATGCAAAAAAACTTTTTTAAAAGAAGCTTTTATTTCAACGCTCTAAAAAGAAGAAAATAATTCTATCCTTAAAAATTTGAATTATCAACTTATAACCTCATTTTATATCATAAAAGCTTGTCGCGAGGTTTAATTACCTACCAATATTTAGTAAATTGTAATTGAAAATAAAATAAACTTACTTACTATTTTATTTACAAATCGCGCGACAAGCTTATATGATCATATGAATTGTATATAATGAGGTTATAAGTTGATAGTTAAAATTTATAAGGATAGAATTATTTTCTTCTTTTTAGAGCGTTGAAATAAAAGCTTCTTTTAAAAAAGTTTTTTTTGCATTTAATTTTATTGCTATGCTTGTGTCGAAAAGGTACGACCAATCAAGCTTCACCGGACTTGGACTGCCAACTGACCCCAAAACTAGGCAGAGCCTATACCTATTGGTATCAGATAGCTGATAAACATACATTTATAGATAATTACATAGGTACTTATATAAATAATAGGTTTCCGCCTTACCGCCCGCGTTAACAGTACTCCCGTGCTAATGAGGAATTTTCCCGCGGTAAATGTAGCCGATGTTACCGCCCAAGGTCTATTCTATTTTTATATCAAGTTTCATTAAAATCAGTCAGTCTATTCAATGCAAACAAACAAACAATAAAATCTTTCCTTTTAATTCCAGACATAAAGAAAACGCATCCATCCATCAATCACACAAATGTTCGCCCTGGGCGGGGTTCGAACCCGCGACTCAGTGCTCCGAAGGCAAGCACACAATTGCACTGCGTAATCCGCGTCTCGTAAGGATACGCACGATTAAAAAATTATTTGCGCTTGTTGTTCTATTTTTATAATACACTAGCGACCCGCCCCGGCTCCGCACGGGAAAATGGTTATTGTGGGTTATCCTTCAGTATATTATGCATGTATTATACATATAAACCTTCCTCTTGAATCACTCTATCTATTAAAAAAAACCGCATCAAAATACGTTGCGTAGTTTTAAAGATTTAAGCGTACAAAGGGAGGGACATAGGGACATAGGGACATAGGGACGGAGAAAGCGACTTTACAAAACCGTTCTATGGAGTTGCTCAGCAAGTTCTTTCAGTAATTGCTAAGCTTCCACTACTGTAATAGGCCCAATTCATAAACATCTTAGGTTGCTTGACAATAGGTCTTTTAAATCCACAGAATGGCTATTGCAACGCTGCTTTTACAGTGTCAATGAATATGTTAGTACTCGTAGGATTGACATTTAATGAGTATTTAACAAGGTATTTGATTAATGGATATGTATTGAAATTGATAATTAATTTAGATTTATAATAATGTAATCTGACTTCACCATAATTTTAATTTGATGTAAGTTTTTAAATGTATTATTAATTTTGTGAATATGCCTGTAAAGGTACAATTTAGAGACCATTTATTATATTAGCGATAACATCTGCAATGTAACCTAAATTGAAATTCGCAATAAAATTTATGATTATGATTTAGCTGAAATTTAAAAACCATATGTCCTCTTTTTTCCTCTTAAGAATGAAAGGAGACAACATCCATTTTTCGCGTAGTTCGCACTAGTTTAGCAAGCATGCGAAAACATCCCACTTAAAATTAAGCTTAGATAAAGAGCTGCGCTCTTATTTTAAATATCATTCATTTAAAATTAGATTAATTCATCTTCCATCTTTTTCGATTACCTTATGAACGAAGAAGACCAAGAACTTTTTAAGTTTAAAGGCAGAATTGAGCCCATTGAGTAACTAAACGAAGCGTGCTGATTTTACTAGTTTTTTTATAACTTAATTATCCATGCCAGAGATAAGCAACCATTTCACCACAGATACATTGCAGAATTTCTCTAAAATGATTTTATGTAGCGTTTTGTCAATTCACTGACGTTTACCTTTATTCCACATAACGTTTACCTCACTTGTCGTGATTACGCCTGAACGTATGGCGAGAGAAAGCGATTGTTTTGCGCACATGGGCATTTTTACTGCTAGCTCCATTGATATTCTTATGTTATTATGGTTATGGGCTTAGAGTATAAATAAATAAATAAAATTGGTAGGCATAGAGCACGCCTTATCAAGTATGCACCGTAAGCACGGGTAGGTATGGTATAATGCACAGTCCGAATATATTCAGCGCGTTCGTTAGGAAATGGTTATCGGAGCTGATTGTTTTTCCCGGTGAAAATAAGTAACTTGATAGGAAGGAGAACATTGTGAAATGTGCAGTGATAAGTTGCAAACATGACTCGAGAAACAAATCCAAACAGAAAAATGTTATTGATTTCACCACCCATAGAACATCTGCTTACGCTTGGCATATAGGCAGCGGAGCGGTGAGTGTGTTCTATGTTTATTTACACTCTAAGGGTTACGTGAGACTTTTTTAGTACAGTACGACAAATAATGAAAATGACTCAGGGGCTCACCGAACAGGCTCACTCCATACAAAGAGTCAAAACTTGCACGCACACATTGAAGTGACGTGACATTTACAGGCCAGCTCAAGCAGTATGAAGCAGTATATTATATATAGTATATATAGTATATTGTGCATTTTCTCTGGTTTTTCCAGATAGACCCGAAAATATATATAAAAGAATATACTGCAATAATGCACCCTAGAACTTTTAATATGCAACGCAGAAATACTATAAAGGAAGTTATTAACCCAGAGACCAAAAAATAGAGTTTGGTTCAAATATTCACCACTAACGAGGCCTGTAGAATAAAGTACACCACTAAATACTAAGCCACAAAAATAAGCATTTGTAAAAAAGTTATGACTAAATAGAAAAATACGATTTTAAAAATTGTGGTGAATCATTTTCGAAATCTGCCAAGAATATTTTAAATAATACTTTTGACCTTAGACTACAGGTATTCGAAAAAATTTACAATCTCAGATTAAAATGAAAATGTAAAGAAGATTAAATAGGTACGTAGGTACTTGTTAAAACAATCATGTTAGAAGCTAGATAGGTAAGATTACGCACTACGGATCAGCGCTCGCCAAGTGAAAGCGAACGATATGTGGTACAAGTACTTCGTTCGCAAGGGCGCTTTTTCTTTGCGCTTCACTAACTGACAAAGCGAATGTGATATAGCGAAAAGAAGAGGTTTTTAATCTGTACAATAATATTTCAAGGCAAGTAAAAAGGAAATCTAAGTTAGACTGATCCCACGACTTCACCGACAAAAGAATTGAGATCTAAATTGGTGTCAAGTTCAATAGAAAATCCTTTTGTGAAAATATTTTTTTAAAACGTGTTTGTAAGCGTCATTTTTTGAGGCAGCATATTATCACTTACGCCACGAAGCCTTCAAAGACAGCATAATTTTTGAGGGTGCTTTTTTAAGTCTGCAGTAGTGGCGTGAATAAAATAAAATTGTAAAAAAGCGAAAATTAAAAACACTTAACTAGGGCAAAGACGTGAACCCGCATCCTTTAAAATAATGTAAACAAACTTTTTAAAATACAATTTATGTTTCAACAATGACATAAACATTTAATAAAATTCCAGTTCTTTAATTTCATAAATCACAAAACTACGATTACGGTTATCATTTATCAATCAGCTGATTATGGTTATCTATCAGTCGTTATGTGTTTCTTTATCAGGGGCATACCTACTTAATTTACACATGTTTTATTTGATCATAGTCAGTAGGTGGTATGATATTAGTAGGTAATTAAATTAGTTATTTACAAGTTGTCGAATTAAATCAGTTTGTAACTAAATAGACCTCCCTCGTCGAAAAAAACGAATTAAATTAAATTATGAGCATTTTAATAAATGTCTAGTCTACAAACTTGTATACAAAAACAGATAAAATTGTAATTAAGTAAATAAGAATCAATTAAGTCATTCTGCCTTTCATTAGCATTGTATTTGGGAAAGGATAAATCAAATACCTACGCCGCCCATTTTACTAGTAGTATTTGAATAAATGCCTAGTCTACGAACTCTTTTTAGCAGTAACAAAGCATAAAAATCTAAGTCTTAGACTTTTCGTGCACACGAGAAATTAAATAGATAACACAGATTTTTGCGAGATTTTTTAACGTGTAAAAAAGCAAATATATATCTAAACAATATTTTCACATATGAAAAAATATTTGTTCACTCACCAAATATGTTTGTATGAAGCCGCTAAATACACGACGGCAACCTAAGCCACTCGTTTTAATAAATCAATAGGATTTTGTACACGTGATGTCAGAGAGCGCAATATTTAGGGGAACAGACATTCTAGCGAGCGAACTGGGACCGTTCCCGTTTCGGCGATCCAGGGATTACAATGAAAAATAAAAAATGTTTTGTTACTTAGGTATATTATAAGCGAAGTAAAACTTATTTGATAACTATCTATTATTTTTTCAAAACTTATAATGTCTTTTTTTAACAGAATTTATCACTTTGTTTGAATAGGTCATGGATATTATAAGTACTGCGGTAGTACTTATATTATAATAACATCCTTAAAATATGCAGACCTTAGACACCCTTAGAGAGTAAGTAAAAAAAGACGCATACTTAAGTATCTGATTTTAAAAATATTCTAAATTCAAACAAAACTGGATTTCGAAGTGACATCTCGAGAAATCTTGTAGACACATAATGACAGCATAAAAGGGCTCTCATTTTAATACCAGTAGAATTTAAAAGCAATATAAAATTGCGATCGACGTAGCGGGAGCTTCTTCAGAGAAGCGAACCCCTTGCGAGGGGAGCAATGCCCTGCAATAATATCGTCTGAATACTTATAGGTATGGGCTATGGGGTTTAGAATTGGACGCCTTCGGAAGTAACGCTCAGGAATACCGACTTCGCTGTGGCTTTTGACAGTCTTACTTGAACATACATACTGTAAAGGTATATTACTGAACACTAAACAAATAAAACGTTAGGTAGGTACTCATTAGGTACTAATAATTGGTATCTACTATCTAAGTGATTTGTTTATATAAAAATAGGTCCTTCTTTCACGTAATTCACGTTGTATTGGATATAGACGCGAAGTTTAGTTTATAGGAGCAACTAGTCTTCGGCCGCGGCTCCGCCCGCGTTAACAGTTTTTTTCCGTTGGAATGAGGTTTTTTCCCAGCGGTAAAAGGTAGACCATGAAACTCAGGGAGAATGTAGCTTTCTAACTGTAAAATAATTTTTGAAATACTACTAATAAACGTCAACGTCAGATTACTTTTTTATTGCCCTTTGCTTGTGTCTCAAAGTTGATATACCTATATTTGGTTTCAACGTGGACCTAAGGGCCTTAAGTAACTACAATCAAGAGCACGCTAAGCTGAACATTTTGGACCTTGCTCTGTACGCGGCCTTATTATGCCTATTGCCTAAGGGAGAGTAACACTTACCTTATAGGTAGGTAGGTACTTGACGTAAATAGTCACAGTATAAAATGAATCATAAAGTAAAAGCACCCTTCTATTGTTTTTCGCCTAAAAAAAAACAACAATACTAAAGAGCTAAGGCCGTATCAATAAATAAATTAAAGTTAGTCTATTAGTACCCGAAATGCTCTCTCTCTACTGAACTATTTACTGACGCTTCTGTGATTAAATTAAAACTAATTACATCAGTCAACCAATTAAAAGTACTACTTAGTAAAGATTCCTTCATGCTAAATGCAGATGAAACGGAAAAGATTAAAGACAAATCGCTCGCTAGCCGCCATAGTTTACATACCTACTTATTAGTAGAACATTCTTCAAATAAAGACCGCCCTGTCTGTTTCTTAATTGAAAAAGAGCGCGTATTATTATGGCCCACTTCGGTTACCGCATCGATTTTAAAAATAGAAGGTTAGTGCGTTTTCAATGTGCCAGTGGCCAGTACTGCGGTATCTTTATAATGAAACTCGCTGCAAACTAAATACAGGCTCTATGTTTCAGCAAATAAAGACTGGAATCACATTTTACGAATACAATATGTCTACGTACGTATGTGTTGTAGCGGTTGTGTTGTGTTTGTGTAGCGTTGAATGGAATTCGTACGATATGCTCACTCGAAACTCAAATTCAAACAAATAGAATGCTCGATTTACGCGCGGAATAGTGTCGTGAATCGGATTTGACATTCGAGAATTGATACGGCGTTTCATTTAGACGTGCGCAAGCGGAACGATGAGATCTTTTCCTGTAAACAGAGTTAGTTGGATTAGATCCCGTTTGATATATCACTACCAAGAGACAGTTCAGATATTTTGATACCAAATTACAAAGCCTAATTACCTACTTAACAAGCTTGACTGGGACTTGGTTTAATTTTAATTAGTAATTAGAGTTCAGGTAGTTAGAATATTTATTTTTAGGTTTGTATTTGAACTTACTGATTATATTATAAAATATCATTTGAAGCGTTTAATTAAGAATGTACGCTACGTTTGCTACGCGACGACGTCGGCGAGGCGCGGTGGCGTAGCGTAATGTTGGTCTCACAGATTAGTCTGCAGTTTTAGAAAACTAATTTTAATAAAAACGTATATAACTTAGTCTTTAGCGGTTTCTAATGATTATTACGTAATAATTAGACCTTGAAACTTTGGGTAGGTGCCTGATTTATAAGCATCGAGACTTTGTAGAGATTCCTCACAATAAGTTACTATCAAAATTTGAATATTATGTTGTAGGTACCTACAAATAAATGTTATGTTAACATTTCTTTTTATTTATACTCTACTAAGGTTATGTTACTATGCAACTAAAATTATATCAATGATATCGAAAGAAAGCAAGCCACGATAACCATTATAAGAAGATCTTGCCTTACTTAATGCAATTACGGTATTCGATATCAGTTTATACTAGAAAAGCGTATAGTATAGTTCGGTACGTACTGCGTCATTTCCCTTCGTATCTAAAGCGAAATGAAAGAAAGTTATGATGACGCCGCTAACGACGTTTTTAACGGTATTGTTTTACAGATTGTCATTCATTTTGTACTCAATTCATCCTTCAAATCAGAGAGCCGTTTTAATAATAAATACTTTCATCTTTTCGCGGTTGATTTCTTTATTTAATGTAGGTAAGTATTGCGGTCGGTGTTTTATGGAAAATTATTTTGGAAAAGTACTTACGTACGTGATATTAACACACTTTTATTTAAAGAATATTTGAGAGATCTTTTTTAATACAAATTGTAATAAATTGCATTTTGTTCATAAAATATTATAAGAGCAATAAACAGTTAGAAAATCGTGGTTTTAACCGAGCTCCTAAATTTTATACGAAGATTATTGGATACTATATGCTGAGAAAACAGTTCTTCTCTTTATTTACCACAGAAACCTACAACAAAAATACATGCACTACACACCCATTAAAAATATTACAGACCTTATAGAGACAGAAAAATAAATATATTTGAAATTGGAATCGTTTATTTCAGACCTCAAAATTGAGTCCATATAAAACGTCGCGACGTTGCGTCAGTAGACAACTAACCTTAAAAATACAGTTGCAAAAAAAAAACGGAATGTGACATAAAGTTAACGGTAAATTGTGAACTGTAGCAGCGCGGTATGATAGACGGATAGGTCAAAGACGACTCTACTTAAAGTTCTATTCGATACAATCACTTCAATAACGTAAAAGGACACAAATGACAGAAGAAAAAGCCTTTCCTTGCCATGAAATGGGTTTCTCGCTCTCTCGCATAGCTCTATCCTGTTCTATCGTATGTATGTGTCTTTTGCTACACCTAGGTCATGGCATGGAGCATAGACTCTGTTAGGAACGGGCCTGATTCTACGTATTACGCTGTACGCTATAACTTAAATTTAAAAATCATATTATTATGTCCCTAAATCATATTATTACTTAAATTTTGAGACGTCTAACATCGATTTTACGCGTAGTTCGCACTAGTTTAGCAGGCATGTGAAAACAAGCCACATAAAATTAAGCTGAATATATGACAGCTACGCTCTTATTTTAAATATCATTCGTTTAAAATTAGTTTCATTCATTTCCCATCCTTTTCGATTCCCATATGAATGAAAAAGACCAACTAAGTACTTAAATTTAGATATTTTAGCGGCCATTCAAGAATGGAGCCCAATATTTGATTTAAATAAATATAAATAACAACGTGCTGACATTTCATTTGTAACTTTCAGAAATGATGGTCAAGTTAGCTTGTAGTTTTCTAGAAGAAATAATAGGTTTTTAATTGATTGATTGACCTACTTACTAAATTAATTAACAATAAAATTATACAGAGCAACAAATTGTAGCACTTCTAATAACCGTTCTGCATACGAAAAAGCAGAACCAGTTACTTATGGCAACAGTGCATGCGACCCCGCCATTTGTATTGTAACCTGCTACGTTTTTACCGCACTTTTTCCAAAGTGAAGCAAAGACAACGCTGCTGCATTCAGCCGCGCGTCGCGATGCGTTCCGATTCACAGGTGCAGCTTACACGCGGAACGATCCGCATGCGATATTGATGTAATCACCGTGTTACGTTCAAAAAAACGCACCCGAGCGGGGAAAGTGACGCCGCGCCTCAAGATCGTGAAAGGTACTCACACGATTACCACTCACACGAGACCCCTTTCCTCTCCCTTTTTTTCTTTAAAACACGACCGGAAAGAAGATGCGCGTTGTTTCGTCGGAGATCTGCCTTAATTGGTTCCGGGCAAACTTACGACATCGACCGAGCGTTCGGAATTCGAACTACTTTCGCGTAATCTGTCGGAATAGAATATGCCGCCCTAGTTAGCTTCGGTTTTGGAAGAAAATTTGTCGTTCAAATGGAATTTATAAACGGATGCTATAAATAAAATATGTAAGGCAAGAATTCGATAGAGTGTGTTCAGACTCCAAGGATAGCACTTGATGTGGAGCGAGTGAAATCAAATATTAAAGCTGTTCAGTTGAAACTGTATGCAAAGATACGCTAGGCGGTCGGTACACCTGCACGGAACGCTAAACCGAGAACATATTTGCCGTGCAGCGGCAAACCAACTCCACACACAAATATTTCAAAGGAAATGCTGGGGATATCACGTTCTCGGCCAAACCAATGACAAATGTTAGGAGCGAGAACGCTACAAGTTACACAATTTAGATGAGTTTGTGTTTGTGCGCAAGATTTATTGCCTTATGCGTTTAAATGAAAGGAATATTAAAATTGATTGTTCTTTCCTTATCTAAGTTTCCTTAGATTCTATGGAGTTTATTCTACCTTACAGTAATTGAATATGAAATGTAGGTCAGGTAAATAAACTCGTCCACGACTGTAGGACAAGGTTTAGTATCTTGAATAAATTTCTTCAGCAGTAGAATTAAATGAAGAGAACTGATGCTTTTATTCATAAAAAAGTTTTGAAACTATAATATTCGTTATTTAGTCTTACTTACGCAGTACTCAAAGTATAAATAATGGTTCCTGGCCATTCATAAATATTTGAAATTAGAATAACATATTTAAACTTTTTAAAATTAGTTTATTCATTTGTTTTTTTTTATTACACAAGTCACACTTGCATTTCGTTTGGCGCAAAATGGACCTATCGCGGAACTTAAGCTAAAATTTGAGTAAGGTCTTAAATATTAACGAAAAGCTTCATAATAAGGAATGTTACTAAGTATGTAAAATCACTTGAAACTTTGTTACAGTAGAGCTTTTATATATACAGATACACTAGTTTTTGTTTCATTAAAAAATATCAAGTAGTTTTGATTTTATATGCATTCAAAGTTCCCATAAATATCGAGTCCCGCTGACAGTCACGTGACCGCGTGTGACGTCACATAGCAACACTCCGCTCCGCAGTAGTTTACTCGCGCAGTGTTTTGCTTTATTTCATCGCTTCCAGTTATATGAATTGAATTAATAATAGATGAAGGGTTCGAAAATGGACAATCAAATAATCTACCTAAAATAGAAGGACTTGGTTGCTCATTATTTAGCGACAATAGTGATTTCTTTGCCGTCGAAAGGCGAGGAGTAAAAATGCAAAGGTAAGTTAAGTTAAACTTTTTATAATATAACTCTCGAAAATAGATATTAATATCTGTTCTATAAGTATTCTTTTATTGAAGTAGGTACCTAAAATACCCAAGTATTTCATTTCGTAATGCCACTAGCTATAGCTAGAAGTAGGTATCAGAGACCTTAGGTTTTAGGTAATGTAATATAGGTCAATATAAAAATAATAAAACAAAATATACTTTATTGCACAGAACAAAAACAAATACATTAACAATACTCAAAAAGGGAGAAGGCAAGTGGCAGCCTTATCGCTCTAAGCGATTTCTTCCAGGCAACCATTAGGTCTTAAAACCGAAAACTACTAATCCCTACTTAATATTACAAATGCGAAAGTAACTCTGTCTGTCTGTCTGTTACGCAGATAGAATAGACCTTGGAGACGGACATAGGCTACTTTTTATCGCGGGAAAACAACTGATTCCCACGGGAAAGATTCGGGCGGAGTCGTGAGGCGGAAACTTGATATCTACGAGCTATCTGACCTTGGGGTTTGATAGAATAGACCTTGGAGATGGATATAGGCTACCTTTTACCGTGGGAAAATCCCTCACTCCCACGGGAAAAAGGTCACCGCGAGTAGAAAGTTTTGATAAAACCTGGTACATAGATATAATAGACCCTAGGGATATGTATAGGCTACATTTTACCGCGGGAAAATACTTTAATCCCACGGGAAAAATAGTAGTACAGGTGAAAAGTTTTGATAAAGATTGGTACAGAGATAAAATAGACCTTGGAGTAGGATATAGATTATCTCTTACCGCGGGAAAATACCTTATTCCCACGGGAAAATGGGAGGTCTGGCAGAAAGTTTTAGTGAAACTTGGTACAGAGATACAAAATATTTTAGGGGGGATAAAGGCTATTATACCGTGGGAAAATATCTCATTCCCACGGGAAATATACCTAGTAGCGCGGCGGGAATTTTTGATGATACTTGGTACAGATATAGAATAGATCTCGGGGGGATGGATTAAGTCTACCTAATACTAGTAGCGCGCGCGGCTACTTTTTCAGGCTAGAAATCATCTCATTCCTACGGGAAAAGTCGAAATCCAATGCGGTTGTAGCCACGGGCGGGCAGCTAGTAGGTACATAAAAAGGTAATCACTACTTATTATTAAGTCAAAATGATCTTCACAACAATAAACTGTGCTTCGATTTCTAACAGGATCTTCTTCATAGCTTGTAATCATTTACTTCGTATTTTGACATCCATTGGAACGACAAAAAATAACTTTTCCGGCGCATTGATAGCCGTATTTTGGCACAACACATGATTTTATGGTATTTGGATTGTTATTTTTTTTTTAATTCAGAAATCCAAGTACAAAATACCTAATAACGCAAGGCAGCCGTACGGAAGAGCGGGAACGGACTGAGCGAGCGTTGCATTATGACGTCACGCGCTTGAACGCGGAATTTCGTCGCGCGCTCACTTTAAACTTCTCTATCTTGGAAACTAATTGACGTATCGAAATAATTCTTTCACTAGTATTTTTTATTTTGAACGGAGAATTTATAAAGCTAACATTCAAAATTAGTGAACATTCTCTATTGAAGACCGCCTGGCAAGTGGTTCTTAAACTAGGCCAGCCAACTCATGTATTATGTGTGGTAGATTTTACTTTTCTTATTTCGAGTAAAATTAGTAACCCGATAAAAGATTTTTAGTCAAAAGCCTTGGCAAACTTATTGATTTTCCAGAATTTACTAAACTAAACAGTATATTTTTCATGAGTCCTACTGAAATACTGTAAATTTTGCCTTCTATGTTTTTTTTAGTTCTATTTTACATATATTTTAATAATCGAGAATTAAAAGAACATCTAGCACTTGGCCATCTGACACTAACTAGATCTCGTACTACGGGTGTCAGACAGCTGATAAACAGACATATGTATTTATGTATACAACGTGCAGACACAAGGCAAACAGAAGTGCTTATCACACGTTCGTTTTACCCTGGGCGAGATTCGAACCCGCGATCCTGTGCTTTGAAGGCAGACATGGTACCAACTAGGCTTCAATTTAATATGAGTAGTACTGGGGTTGAAATGTTAGTGTATACGAATGCCAGGTAAAACTTTTTAACTGGAAATAATATTTACTATCGCCTGTGCTAGCGTCAACTTAGTAACAGCCTCGCTCGCTTTAACTTTAAGGAAATTGATCCGATAGATTCACTGATTACATTCCTTTATAAAATACTATTGTTTTTCTCGTGATTTTCATTTGTCTTTCAACTTTTCTCATGGGAGAAATATTTTTATCGTAGTTACATTGAATGATAGTGTAGAGTCAATACTGTGTGTCCCTCAACGTTGTCCTTTAATTAGAAACTATAAAATAAAATTATGTAGGTATATCATAAATTACTTTTTGGCAGAACAACAATATTGAACAACTTCGAGTAAAAATTTGTTTTGATATGGGTTCGAGCCCCTGCCCGACCTGAAAGATTTTCAGTTTTGCTTTAGTTTAAAAAAAAAATAAGTTGAAGTTTTCGAAAAGCCGTTTATAAATAGTTGCTCTACTACTCTACATTTTTTAAGGATATCAATTTAGGGGACATTGATTTCTGTAGAAAATTCTAACTACATAGTAAAAAATTCTTGAAATTCGAAGCGAAATTGGGTCCTTATTTCTCAAATCAGAATGCTTAATTTGAACTAAACTTAATTTATCTCGCGCGAGATGGATCAAGGAAAACTTGGGATTATTCCGCTTTGTATTCGTAAAAGGAAAACGGTAACTTGCTGACGCCGACATTTCCCTTAACCGTCGTTTCGAGAACGAATAAAATCATTTATTTAATTAATTTATTGCATTCTAATTAAATAAAGCGATGATTTCGCAATGTTATGAATCTGTTTTAAATAAATTACGCACTAAAGTTATTTATTTTTTATACAAAAGTAAGAAGCCTTTTATTGCTTACACATAACACGAATAATTAATGCAAAATATATACAGCCTCTAGGTGAAATTGAAATTTTGCGCTAGTTTTTGAGGTCAGAAGCAAATCGTGTATATAGCTACTCGTATAAGTGAGAGTTTTTTTCGGCGGCCATATTTGATTTTAGGCACAAGGAGTCTTTCGGCGGTTTTCGGATTCAGTGTTTAGCAACTTGTTACACAATATATTTCTTAGTTACGACTTTTTTCTTACGCTTATACTGTGGTCTTATAATTTTAAGTCTACTAGACATCTATTTCTGTAGAAAACCTAAGTTTTGTATATAAAACATTTATTTAATCTTCGTTTGTTATGTTTATTTACTGCGGCTAGTTTACTGACTGTAAATTAAATTTAATTAAAAATAATTTATTTCATTAACTTTGCATATTGATTGTAATGTAACCTTACATTACAATCAATTTGCAAAGCGGCCTTTGTGGCCTACCCATACCCAGTAAGTAGGAGACACCGCTCCTCTAAGACAGTAGTATAAATCATAGATAACCATTACATGAAAAAGAAAATTCTAGAAGAGAAAAACACAAATAAACTCCTTAATTTAGCGCATTACACTGACGTGTGGGTAGGGGCGTGTGTGTGTGTGTGTGTGTGTGAATATAATATAATAATAATAAATATGTGGGGACATTTCACATTTAACACACAATATGGGTAGTTCATACAACAAAGAAATACTATGAAACTTGAATTCGAATCAAAATTTTCATACTTTATGCATATTTATAAATGATAACAAGCAACATTTCAACTTATAAAGTATTTGGTTGTCAATCTCATAAACTGTCAATACTTCGATAGAATCTGCGAAGAAGAGATAAAGTTCTCGTGAAATCTATAATAGAGTCTGCTACCAGTTTTCTGCATCAGCCAAGCGGAAAATACGCAGTAATATTGGTAGTTATATTAAATGTACGGTTACCTAGGTTACACTATAGGTCTTGATTCTGACGATCATTGGTGATAGGTATAAAGAGAAATTTAATCATATCCAAAGAGTTATTTAATTGCTGTACAGTTATTTTATCTCACGAGTACAAGCGAGCCTTGTAGTGCAGTACGTATAGACACGCGCTCTTGTGTGACACACACACACACGACAAAGACAGTGTGCACACACACAAGACACACACAAGTATGGCTCGCCTGCACACATGAGACAAAACATCTTTAACCGCTTAGGTCTCCCCTTGAAAAAGAAATGCAGGCTCGGCAGGTGGTTTGGGGATCACAGTTGTTGATAGATAAATAGCACAGGTGAACGCTTCTGCCCATTAATTAGGTTAATTTTTTTATTCGCCTCTTACGACACCTATTAGTTTAATTCTAGGCTGGTAACACATGGTTGTTAATTATTTATTACATCGTTATTCCAAGTAGCGTGTGATTTATGAAGCTGTGTCAATGAAAATGTACGTCGTGGTTAAGTTTATCTAGTGCTAATCAATGATGGATAGGCTTTTATAATTATAACATTTCAAATATAAAGCTTCGTTCTTCTTTATGGTCATTATTTATTTTTATTAACCTTAAAGAATTGAATGAATATTATACGACATTCCTCTAAATTGATTATTCTAAGAAAATTCCCCCGCCTAAAGTAAATTTTCTTTAATTAATTAAAGTCCAAAGTACTACAGAACGATGTAGTACTTTGTAAGTATAGTCAACGCTCAGTATTGAATAATATTTATTTTGAAATGAAACCATTTTTTTTCTTTTTTTAAATCTTGTAAGTATCGTTAGAATCAGGGGCATGAAATCGCTCTGCCAATAAGAGGTGTTTCCACTGGGTTCCCACGCTTAGGAACTTGCAGTTGCAGTGTACTTAGGTAGGACGTGCTCTCATAATGAAAGCGTTTCTTTATGTCATAATTAAACAGCCTGGTCATCAGCTCAGGTTAAAGGTCGCGTATTGAATACTGGCTTCAGAAAAAAAAAATCGCGTTGCTGCATTTTTTTTGTTGACTAGACTCTTGCATGAATTTGTGCTTCAAAATAAAATGGCAACGCTTGTGGAGTTTCTTCCACCGAGTTCTTCTCCACAGAAGACAGCCAAATCGTGAACTCGCCTCGACGTCAAAAAGTGATTTGTAAAATCTTACTTAAAAAAAAACTTTTTGAATTTTGAAATATTTCTTGGAATTGACAGAAAACTGATTCTTATGTTGCAAAGCTTTACCGGTTTCAGAACCATCAATAAGCCATCAATGAACTTTTTCAACTATTACAGATTATTCTAAAAGTCGGTGTCGTTTACAGGATAACATACAATAGAGATATGAAGAAGTGGTGAGGAATTCCACAAATAGTATCATTTTAAATCACGTCACTTTAGTGAGGCCAGGGAAATGAAGTTATACTATTGGTGTTTTATTTTCTAACACATCTATGGTGGAAATGCAGCCTAAATATGCGGGGACATCTCACACACGGCCGGCAATCTGACCCCAAACCAGAACGTGTGTCAGACAGCTGATACCTATACATTTTAAGATAATAATATGCAACATCCAGACACAAGGCAAACACAAGAGCTTGCTCTGGGCGGGATTAGAACTCGCAATTCAGTGCTTCAAGGCAGACATACTACCAACTAGGCCCTTAAGGGACCGTCATAATCTTTTACACATTTTGACAGATTTTCATACAAAGCCGATCTAAAATTATCTCATCTGGATCATAAACGCAGGTAGAAAGATTTAATTGGGTGTGGAAAGTTTTAAGCTTTAGTTGACGTCACAGTAAAGTTATAATGACAGAATGAATGAAAAGAAATAAAAATAGCTGAAGTTTTTATGGCTGACTGGTAAAGCAAAGCTTTTATGTACTCATTTCGGAGGTCTTTGGTTCAATTCCCAGTGGATATAGAAAGAAAATAATACAATGCACAGTAAAAATAAAAACATACTTGAATGAAACCTAGGTACCAGATCGATAGATTACGTACCTACTTATAGCTACATTCAAAAAAATGTAGCAAGTAATAAAATAAAAATAAAGAGCAAATATTGGTATAGGTAGACAACAGTGCTGTTGATTACAATGACGTTTTACAAATTATGGAGAATTTTATATAAAAATATTTTTGCTGATACGTCACTTTTATGTCGTAGAAGTCGTAATTATTTCAAAATCAAGAAGATATTAGTATAGAAAGCCGTAGTTGGGTATTTATAAAAAACCAGTTGTGCAGTTAATTAACTTTACTTGATGCTATAAATGATTAAGTATTTTCATTTTGATATAAATATCTGTAGGTAGGTTAATATAATATTTGGTAACATATTATAGTAATGGCTAAATAAATAGTAACTAAATCATGTATAGCTACGGCAAGGTAGTAACTAATGTTATGTGGAAATTCAAGGCAAAACGAAAGGCATGACGTAACATGTAACCGTACCCGTTCTTCTGCGAACATCTCTAGCTTCGTTTCTGCGCTAACCTAAAGCACTTCGGACTTTGTATTGTTCTTATGTCCGTTGAATAAGGTAGGATTTGTGATGAGTTTGTTTGAACATAGACTAAAATTTTCCAACAAAATCTCTTAGACAAGAACAATAATAACAACAACAGAACAATATTTCTTAATGAGAGTTATTCCTTCCCCTTTATCAGACTGTAAAAAAAACTAATTTCGAGGGTTCGAATCCCGCCCAGGGCACATAATAAATAATAATAATACTAGGCCATTATTCGTGTGATGAGCACTTGAATTAGGTTCTTGAATGGCGACCGCGCGCCGGAATACGTAGTGTGGGCAGGCTCCCACGAGGTGGACCGACGATCTGGTGAGGGTCGCGGGAAGCCGCTGGATGCGGGCAGCGCAGGACCGATCATTGTGGAGATCCTTGGGGGAGGCCTTTGTCCAGCAGTGGACGTCTTTCGGCTAAGATGATGATGATGATGATGAGCACTTGTGTTTGCCTTGTGTCTGGATGTTGTATATTTATTTTATGTATATCAGCTGTTTGACACAATATTACAGGCTCTGCCTAGATTGGGGTCAAATGCCCGTATGTGTGAGATATGTGTCCACATTATATTTATTTTATTTATTAATCCCGTGATTTCATCTATCTCTATGCAATTTTTTTATGCTATTCGTATCTCAAGATTCATATCTTAGTTTATTTTTTTGTATCGTGACCCGAGAAGCCTTGATCTTGCAATAATAAACATGCGGATATGCTGATAGCAAAGCAAGCAGACCTCGAAACATAAACTTGAAATCCTCTATGATATTTTCCTTGCATCATACCTACAGTATTATAATAAGCAAGCAAGCATTCTAAGTTAATTTATTCGCCTCAATTTGCCTGTGTATGAGTAATTAAATCCCTACTAATATTATAAACTAGCGACCCGCCCCGGCTCCGCACGGGAAAATGATTATTGTGGGTTATTCTTAAGTATATTATGCATGTATTATACATATAAACCTTCCTCTTGAATCCCTCTATCTATTAAAAAAAACTGCATCAAAATCCGTTGCGTAGTTTTAAAGATTTAAGCGTACAAAGGGACATAGGGAGGGACATAGGGACAGAGAAAGCGACTTTGTTTTATACTATGTAGTGATGCGAAAATAATCTGTCTGCCAAAAGCACAGATTATATTTTGATGAAACTTGGTACAAAGATAGAATAGACCTTGGAGAAGGAAGTAGGCTAGCTTTTACCGCGGTAAAATACTACATTTTCATGCGAAAAACTGTTAAAGCGTACGGAACCGCGGGGCAGAAACCTTGTGTAGCAATTTTGTTGTTATTAACTTATAGCCGCTGGACTAATACCCACAAGACTAGAATATTAAATAAAATATTTTTACAGGGCAGAGGCCTGCAGAATAAAATAATTAAATGATTTTTATCTCAATTTAGTATTTTTAACGGTTCCATACAAAAAACCTAAACCCTGAAAGCTTCCTGAAAGCATCATTTGCCTCCAAATTCTCTGTTCTGTTCTGTCAGATGAAATTTCCTCTGTTTATTTCTAAAGGATTGTCATTATCACATTTCAGTAACTTACCGTTTGAATACTACAATAATTTTTCATCTTTGCTAATTTAACCCACTAATAACCCTAAAAAGTGTATAAACAAGGTTTTCAGGTAAACGTTATTAAGCATCCCGAATATAACTATTTTACACGAATTAATGTTGGCAATCCAGTTTCCCGTGAAATAACCGCACCTGCCTCCCCCCTTCCTAACCCCCCCTTCGTCGCCCCCCGTTTGTTTGACGGCCTTTCGGGCCCGTCTATTAACCGACTGATTTAAAACGCCAGTTTTTACTGTCTCGCGATCATGGGAAATTGCAGGAAAACGTTGACAACAACGTTATTTGGAATTGATTCGAGTACGAAATACAACTTGTGTTTTTCTTCAAAAATATAGATTGATATAGTTGTGCGACTAAGTATAATCGAGAATATTAGCACCAATTTTCGTCTTATTTGTATAATTTACTGCATGACGTCATATAAACCATATAGGACTTTTAGCAAATATCTACAGTCAAGAGCATGCTAATCTGAACACTTTGGACTTGACTGTACATCGATAAATGGATTTTACGTTTCCCGACTCCACTTGTTCAAAAACCACAACAAAAAAGTACAATTTTATTTATTTATTTCCATACTATAAAACTACCATATTTAACTAAATACATGCGGTAAGCAAAATCCGTTGAGCCGTTTTCGATTGTTGCTCTATGATTTTTATTTTTATCGATTTTAAATAAATATCAAACTATAATCAAATGCTACTTTATGTTCTGTCAAGCAAAACACACGTTTTCGCTCAAAGTAGAAACTAAAACACATTCTCCTATGTCATACGAGTAAAAGCAGTATATTACTACAACCTAGCTATACACAGTATACTAACTGGCTGGGTTTGTAGAGCCTACAGTCGAAACATTTAAGAATTCCAGACGTTATACCACTTTGTACTCAACTTCTATACTATTCAGTTCAATCAGTAAAAGGTTGGGTATAAGCTAACGTGTAAAGGACTGTATTAGAGACTGCGACAGGAAATTATTACCTAGCGTTTAACAACTGATTATACTGAATTCTTTACAGTGCTCTTGTATTTCAATGAAACCTATGTAAAATTTTATCATGATTGTCATCATACTTCCAGTAAAATAACGTCCACTGCTGGGTAAAGAAAAGACCCCCCAAACATAGATCTTTACAACTATATTAGTCCTACGCTGCCCACATCCAGCGGCTTCCCGCGACTTAACCACATCGTCGGTCCACCTTGTGGGGGCCTGCCCACACTACGCCTTCCAGCACGCTGTCTCTGAGGTGACCTATGTCCGTCCACAGGGTTCAAAATCGGTTCAGCGGTTTCAGACAGACAGACAGAATTACTTTCGCATTAAGTTTTAGTAGGGACGAATTATATCAAAATTTTGTAGGTACGGTAATTATTATTATATTACCGCTCCATTTATGTTAAAATCACGTGGAAAGTGAAAATTGAAAAGAACAAAAATTATGCTGAATCGATTTACATAGTTGTGATCGTATTGTAATAACTTATTTTTCAAATGCACTTTAGCTGTCTTATTTCAGCAAATTTAAAACTAATATGTTCTGTATTTCTTTTTTCAGATAATGATGAAAATTTCTACGTTTTGGGGATTCTAAAAGGTAAATTAACTAGTAGTTATATAGAAATACTAGCTTTCCCGCCCGTGTTAACTATTCTTCCCGAGGGAATCAGGTATTTATCCGCGATAAAAGGTAGCCTATGTGTTATTCTGATGTATTGTAAAGTTTCATTTAAATTTATTCTGTAGATTTTGCGTGAAAGAGTAAGAAACACCCATCCACCCATCTTCACAAACATTCGCGTGTATAAAATTAGTAGGATATCAGCCATAGCTTATATCCTATTAATTATAATTACTGTAAAATTTAATTAGAATCCATTCAGTAGTTTTTCGTGAAAGAGTAACAAGCATACATCCATCCATTCTCACAAACTTTCGCATTTATAATAATAGTAGGATGAAAAAGAAACTTTAAATATGATTTATTTAACAACTAGCTGTTCGTTCGCCCGCGGCTACGCCCGTATTTTTACTTTTCCGTGCAGTTTCCCGTATTTTCCTGCGGTAAAAACTATCTATGATGTTGAGCGGGAATATAAGGTACCACCATGCAAAATTTCATTTAAATCGATCTAACAGTTTCGGAGATTAGCCGGTACAACCAAACTAACAGATATATATAGATTTTTTTATATAATACTAGCGACCCGCCCCGGCTCCGCACGGGTATATGGTTATTGTGGGTTATCCTTAAGTATATTATGCATGTATTATAACATATAAACCTTCCTCTTGAATACCTCTATCTATCAAAACCGCATCAAAATCCGTTGCGTAGTTTTAAAGATTTAAGCATACAAAGGGACATAGATAGGGACATAGGGACAGAGAAAGCGACTTTGTTTTATAATAAGTAGTGATACTGATTTTCGGCCTCTACACTACTCTACAGTTGTATTATATAGATTTGATATCGCGGGAACATAAAGAAAAGAATAAATATAAATACCACATTTGATAGTTATTTAATTTTAAGCTATAATAGTGTGCGTGACAAAAGTCTATGTATAACGCTTTAAAGATAGTGATCATTTTCGTCATGTACTGTATGTAACTAACCAACCAAGAGTATTTTTTAATAAAACAGTGATACTAAGAATGCATGGCTAAATAGAGTCAACGGACCATGAACATTCTTTGAATTATAATTGGACATTTAATGGTACTGGTCTCTTGGTCTATAGTACTGGTTATTAATAATTGTTTATCTACCTTCTTACAAGTAGTTTTTTAATAAGTAGACGATTGTATTCCATTAAGAGATTTTAAATTTAAGAAACGTATTTTTAAAATCGGGACATAGTTACTTAAAAGATAATTCATATAAGCCGAACCCTTCGTAGCTGCGAGCAATCTATTACTCAAATCACCACACTTTAATTCTACACAAAAAGGCACCTACTCACACTCGCTCGCTATACAGCAAATCCTCGTAAAAGATTGTTGGCCAAACTCATCTGTTGATGTCACTTACGAGCAGACTTGTCCGCGGACCGATCGGCCGACTGCGCCCGGACAAAGAAAACTGATTGGAATCCAAGCACGGATCAACAGACCGATCGACGGATTAATCCGGCTCCAGTCCAGTTGTACAACCGATTTAACGATAGGTCGTATTCCGTTCAACGTAGCTGTAGGGTTATCATATACATTTTTGAGGAGAAAACGGGGCAGAATTTCGGAAATATGAAGCGACAATTTTCGTGGAAATCGGTCGTCGGGGTTAGTTTTGTTAGTATGGAGTGAAATGTGAAATGGTGAAGATTGAAATTGAATTATTTATAGTTGTACTTACTGTTGAATTATTCAACATTTATGGATAAAACAATGTTGTAGTTATAACATCTAATTACTCTATAAAATAAACGTTCTTGTATTGTTTAGACACAAAGTCAAAAGTGTCTTTTTAGTAGTTTAACAAATTAGAAATTCCATTAATTAATGAAGATAGAATCAAGCAATTAGCAACCCTAACCTTGTTAATTTATGGTGCTGAAGTGGAGATAATAGGTGCTGTTAAATTTGCCGAAATTGCGTCCTTTTGGCGGTCTCTTTCAATCACACTCTTTAGTCATCAAATCTGGAAATTATTTCCATAATATTTGTGTTCCCGGAAATTCGTTTTCGGTACGGATAAAAAGTTTGTGAGTATTTAATTTTATAACTTTGTTTAGAAGTTTACTGAATATCGTCGTACATTAAGTGTACAATGTACATATAGGTACATAGTAAGGTTCAGGAAGCCCTTTGCGGTAGACAAATTGACTTAGACGGAAAGGAAAACTGTCGAAAAATTTATCAAGTGAAAAGATGAGTGAGATATAGGATTATGACATTTATTATATACAAATTTAGTATCTATACTTTCGCAAATTATCCGTATGAAAGTCGTCCAATACGGAGAATTATTAAAACTTTATAATTATAATTTAACTGTTCTTCAGCTGTTAAATAAACCTTATCCCTCGTTTTAATTTTCTTAGAATTTTCACAGTTTGATTACTTCAATACTTACATATACAAGAGTTTATGAACTTAATATATTGTGAGCTGAAAATATCAATAACGATAGGTTTTGATTTCACTAAATAATAATAATAATAATGAACTAATAAATATAAATCAATTGCTATTCGCCATTTTAGAATTAAAGACTGATTTGGATCTTTTTTATACATTTTTCTTTTAATTTCCATTTCATTTTAATATTGCCGAAAAAGTTATTTGAATTTAATAAGAAATTGATTTGTTACATTTTTATGAAAAAAGCATATTATTGCTTTTTCGTTTTGTCTTGATTTAGTGTCGTTTGTAACTTTATTCAAATATAAAAATTGGTCAATATTTTTTGTGGGAGCTTGCGAAACGCGGCATATTTTCGCTAAAGAACGTATGATAAATTCCTTTCCCAGTATATTTTTAGTCTTTTTGCTCAGCAAATTGAATACCTATAAAAGCGTGACAGAGTTGTTTTTGTATTTATTTATATTAAAAGACGAATTCCTTTTTCAAAACGTGTCAAATTATCGAATATCTTAGCTAAAAGTGAGTGGTACAATCTCATAGCGTAAGTAGGTTGGATGTGGAACTCAACTCCAAAGCATCTACGTGTTACTACGTTACGTAATAAATACATGGCGATTCACACACCGTACGTGCCCGAACCAAATAAAAGCCTTATTATTTATGGCATCCATACTAAAACTTGCTAAAACCGGGTAAAACCACAAACGTTATCATTTAAGTTTAGTCTAAAGTTACCTAAATATTACCCAGACAGAACAGCTAAGTTTCTAATTAAGCCTGAAATCTGCCAAGTAGCCTATGTAATTAAAATGACTTATTATGAATACAAATGTTTGTTTGTTTATATTTGTATTATGTATTTGTTTGTATTGGTTTCTTATTTTTTGTGGTTTATATCTTTTATGAGCACACTACTATGTGTACAGCCAAGAGCATGAGAAGCAGAGTGTTTTAGACTTTGCACCGTTCTTATATCTGTTGGTTAAATAAGGGAGAGAATCGCGATAAATTGTGTTCAGCTTAGCCTACTCTTGACTGTGCAAAAAGACAAGTAATTCGAAGTCGAAAACTGTCCTACGGAAAAACAGTTAGCGGATATCTTAACCAAAAGTGTGACAAGTGTTAAGTTTCATAAGTTACGAGGACAATTTTATTGTGCTATAATATAATGAATGACAATAACGTGGTAGTTTTAAGCCTTAGTAGTAATTTAATTAGTAGAGTTAGTCTGTCAGTGGTTGACAGATTTAAAAAGGGGTAAACTTAATTTTCAGATCACTTGTTTTTTTGCAGGACAGTCAACAGCAGGCTAAGCTGAACACACATATCGTGATTCCTTACTTAACCAACAGATAAAATAATCTGTTTGCTGTCCAGACATAACAAAGAAAGTGTGTTTACCTTGACTGCTAACGATAACTCAATATCTTAAAACCTGGTTAGTTTTAAGAAACAAAGTTACCAGGTAGGAACGTTGAGCACAATCAGCTATAAAAATTCTCGTCAAGCATTTAAATACTCGTAAAGAAGGCCTGAGCCAAGTGCCGGCAAGGAAATCAAATTCAATACAATACTTAGCTGTGCTTAAGTAACATTTCTTGTTATAAACCAACCTCAATATTCAAACGTTCTTTGAAACAGGCTTTACCTGAAAAATAAATAAATATAAAATCTTCTGCACTTTTGAGTGAAAAGTTATCAAAAAACAATAGAGATATTTTTTCAGTCCTGGGGCCTAAAAGCGCCATTTAAGAAAAGTGAACTGCGAAAGGATTCATAAATTGAATTATAAGAGAACCGCGAGCCGATTCGTATTTAACGTAAAATGGTCAATTCATGATACGATTCACTTACAATTCAATTCGGCAAGTGATTCACTTTTCTTCAATAAAAAAATAAATAAATTCTGGTTCTGGATCCCTGATTTTTTGGACCGAAAGTCAATCTTACTTTGAAGAAGTGTGACCAGTATAAAAAAAGATATTTCATTCATTCAGTCTACTATTGTACTTTATAGATAAATAACATTTAGATTTGTATTAAAAGCATCACTTTGTCATAGAATAGAGGAAATATTTCATTTACATAAGTTTACTCTAGCTTTTGCACGAGTTATTGGCCTTGAAATAGATAAATTGATAATGTTTCTTTTGTAATGGCAACTCAATTAAAAAAAACTAAAAGAAAACGTTTGTTTTTGTTTTGTTGTCAGTTATCTGGGTTGTCACTTGTCAAAGAAGATTTTGTTTGCTAGTGATTGAGTGACAGCACGACGTGACAGGACAGCAATATCACTGACAGAGAACTACATTATATGGCCATTTTACAAAAAAATCCGAATCACTTTCAGTCACCATTTTTAATATTGTCGCTCAATTAGGTCATTTATTAGTCCACTTTGTAGTTTTTATAAATGTCTGGAATATTTGTCACCTAAAAATCTTTATATAACGCATAAAAAGTTATTTTTAGCCAAATTTGAACTCCAAAATGTTAGTTTAGACTAACATTTTAGAATTCATAAAGAGATTCATTACACGAATCACCAACAGTGACCATTTTACGAATTTGTATGGCAATTGTAACAATATGAAATGAATCTGTTATTCGGCCATTTTACGCTTTTGATGAATTGGAATATGAATCACCGCAAGTCGCCGTTTTACGAAAGTGGTGCGCGAATTGCGATATGATTCGTCAATAACGGCGCTTTTAGGCCCCGTCTTTGCAAAATATTCAACCAGTTTATTAAAAATGATTTATGTTTTATTAAAATCATTTGTGTACACGAATATGACACGACATACTCAGTCAAAGGTATACCAATATTTCCTAAGATACTTTTCTCGGAAACATACATACATAGAGCTAGCAAAATCTGCGCTTCGTGACACTCAACAATCAGTTATGAAATGGTTTTATGGAAAAGTCATTTTTTTACTTACCTGAAAAGTTTATTTAGAATAGAATACAATATACATTATTGTACACTAGAAAACAATATAATCAGTAAATTCACAGGAGATCGAAAGTGTACATGTAGGCGGCCTTATTGCTGAGTAGCAATTTCTACCAGGCAACCTTAACGTGAGGAGATACAAAAGCGAGACGTGTCTGTGCGACAATACAAACTGCTTATGAGAAATGTTTAAGATATTACTACTTTAAAATAAATAATTACATTAAGTACCTACAATATATCGTCGCCCCCGCAGAATAATCCCGTAATACGAAAATCAAAATTTTACAGGAGAGGCAAAAAACTGTAAATCTTTAATAACTTCGTTAATACTTAATCCACAAAGATCAATTATACATCAAATCAAAGCTGATTTTTTTTGCCTTAAATGTACTTAGTCTTTATTTAATCGTTCTTGTCGTATTCTGAGTTATTCCAGAAAACAAATAATGCCGGAAATAAAAGCTAAAATCTGTTATAGTAAAGGCTTTTACGATATTATTCGTGATGCTTTCGAATCCGTAAGACTTCAATACGATGTTTTTCTAGGTAAATTTTTAATCAACTGCGTGAGCGCATTAATTCCTTACTGTGTTTTTCGTGTCTAATCGATATTTTTTGTACTCGGTATTGCAATATAACGGGGTTTTTCTTAGGATATTTGTTTAAATATTGTTACGTATTAAACAATACTGGATAAAAAAAGCTTATAGTTTTACTTGTTATATTAAGGAAATGTTTAAAAAATAATACATAAGTAAGTAGGTATTCAAATCACTTTAAAAGTAATGAGTCGTAAAATTAGTGATAGTGGCGAGGAATTGCCGAAGATTTGTACAAGGTTTGTAGACTCATCGGAGATTGGTAAAAACTAGGTAAACTGGCTATAATTGAGGCAGTTTCAAGTTGTCGTTATACTGAAGAAATTGGTACTATGATTAGGCGGTTTGCCATACACACCACCTATTACCAACAAATTAAGTCTACAGTTATTATAAATAACATGTGTTTGTTGTCAAGGGACTTCAAATGGATAACTAACAAATAAAATAATTATTTGAGTAGGTAATACATTGACTTTTTTTGTTTCAAAATATTTTAAAGATTTTAGATTAGGCAACCATCAGCGTAGGTTTTTATCAAGTACCTGTAAGTAAGTAGTTTTATGGGTTTATGATTAATATTCCTCTCAACAGTCAGTTCTAGTGTAGGTACGTCTCAATACCTATTACCTGTCACGATGATGACAATGATGTAGTGTTTGATCAAAGTTAGTAAGTAGAATTATTGTTACTATTGTATGTATGTACGTTTATTAAAGTTTAGTTCATTTTATAACCAAATCACAGAGACAAGAAAACAAAATCGACATAACAGTTTTTTTACTAATTATTTACTAGTATTTGTTGTAAAAAAAGTTTGTAATTTCTCGTTTTTTATGATAATTTTAGCTAGTAAGTCCTAAACAAGATAATCATATTATTTTGTATATTTACGGCTCTTTAAATAATTTTAAATTGGTATGTTTTACGATACTGCCCGACGTTTTTGTGTTTTAAGTATAAAGTGTAAGGGTCTCAATATTTTACTTCAAATGTATAAATGGTCCTGTATGCTTTTGGAAAAAAAATTAATTGAAAGTATAAATTCACGTGATATGACTGGACTTATCAACGTGACCATACATATTATTATCGTAATTAAGCGATGAAATCAAATAAGTTTGAGGTATATTACTCTAAATTAATAAAATATAAAGTGGGAATAAAATGGGCATTATCTGGTTTATTCTAAAATCGACTCTTTAAAAGCAAAGGATCACTAATCAACAAAATAGTTAACTTTTGTCCCAAACAGAACAAGCAATTTTGTGTCTACTAGTTCACGTAAGTACTATTTTCTCATAACAAAAATTATTGTGCAAGTATTTTTACTGTTTTAGGGGTAGATAGCCCTCTTTTCTCCATGTCTGCCCTTGAATCTGCCTTGTATGTTTCACGTAAAGCACATTTTAACAATATTTAAGTTTCAATTTGATAATATTAGTAATATCTTTTCCACGAATAAGCGCGTATTAACGCTTTGCCGATTGTATTTATTAAATTTTTTTAACGTAAACATACAATACTGAGTTTTTCGTGTAAACAGTTTCTATTGCAAAGTAATAGAATAAACCGGTATATGACATTATCTCAGCGATTTACATCAGAAAAGCTATGAAAAAAATTTACAAGGTGTAAGACGACCTCCAGATGCCGAATTTGAAATAAAAGCAAAAACCCCGTATTAGCACCTTACGGGATTGTTCTGCGGGGGCGACGATATATAGAATGGAATATATGGTTTGAACATTATTTAGCCACGATGTTACCTCGTAAAATTGGCTGCCGCATGCCGCAAATGCCGCAAATATATATTTTTTGTAGCATAACACAAGATATTTCACATTCGAAAATGATGTACGCTTTACACCTTATCCCAGTTCCGCCCATACATTCGGGAATAAGAGCTTAGCTTAGCTTAGCTTATGTATGTAATTATAATGTGTATGTGTGTGTGTGTGTGAGTGTGGAAGTTTCCTCGGGCAGGTTGGGTTAGGTTCATTATATGAGTGTTGTATGAAGCTTATGACGCATCGTGGAGCACTGACCTTTGAACACGGGACCTTGCGATTGAATAAACTGTTGGTTTCTGACGTTCTGAACTTGGCTTGATACCGTTTTCATTAAAAAAAATAGAAGGCAATTTGATCATGGCTATTTATCATCCTTCGTGATTTAATTAACATAATGCTGGAAACAGTAAACTACTTTCATAAGTGACCGATTTTCCATAATTTAAAATTACTTAATTACATAAAGTATAATGAAACGCAAAAACCCAAAAAACGACTTTAAAACTAGCTATTCATACAAAGAGAAAAAAACTGTTTTAGTTTTTAGTTCCTATCTAGTTTTTAGTCACCAGTTACTGCGGTGTTTCTAGGGGAAAGTAAATCAGATTCATAATCTATACGTAACGTAACCCGATTTTTGTAAAAAAATGCACGTATTTAACGCGGCGACAAAGTAATCTAAATAGGGGATATAAAAAAAATTAAAATGGGTGGTAAAAATAATCGGTTTGCGACTATTAGGTATGAGCTATATGCGACTATATAAATGATGAAAATGATATCTTTTGTATTTTAAGAACTAAAAGCCTAATTTATTTGTAATTACACAATTATTTTATATCTAGTATTACAGACAGTAGTGAATTATGATTCTCATATTTTAAACCCTGACTCGTTTAACAGGTTCTACAAGATTTTGTTTTAACTTTTTAATAGATTTTAATTTTTATTATGAAATCAAATGAACATAATTTTATTTTTTCAATACCGAGTTATTCCAACCAAGCAGCTACAACGCAGTATTTTACTAGCAAATACACTAAGAACTTGCGCAGTACATAACATCTTCGACCTTCCTTTCATCTCGTGGGCGTTGCAGTTTTATTAGAGGTTAAGACAGCCATCTTACTGCTCAATTTTCAAGTCATTCATTCTTTTCATTTTAACTTACAAATTCTCCTTAAAAAGATCCCGTTTCCAATATCCTAGACCGAGGGTGATCGTCTCATTTTACAGTCACCCTAATATGAACACTTTGAACTCTCAACCATTATTATGTCCACTAAGTAAGGAAGAGAATAGCGGAGCAGCTTATCTGTACAACGGCTTACCCAAAAGTTGTAAAAATATGTTTAGTTCATTCAATAAATATCCTAACTCCCACAGATATCCGGGTAGTACAACTGGGCTCTGGTGACCCTCAAGCACAGACCTGGGTCTATTTCAGGCACCAGTCTCCACAAGTTCATATCCTCCTTGATGACCCTTTTTAATGTAACATTTATCTAAAACAAATGTGGAGAACTAAATAAATATATTTTTATTATTATTATTATTATCTTAGAAACTTTTCAACAAAAAAAAAATATTTCTACATGTCATACAAACTGACAAAAATAACTATTTTGTATGGAAGTATAGTTCTTTTTCGTTTCCGGGAAATCTTTCTTTGAGACTCAGAATCGCTAACTGAGCAGATATCCTCTCAGTATTTGCAAAGCACCTCTGTATAGTGTATATGTTATAGTATTCAATTTTAACCCTTATTTTATTTTTGAAGGGTTAGATAGTGGTATACATTTTGTAGAAATTAAAATACTAGCATTCCGCTTGCGTTAACAGTTTTTCCCCGTAGGAATGAAGAATTACGTTCACCAAGGTATATTGCACCAAGTTTCATTAAAATCGGTTCAGTAATTTCGAAGTTTATTTAAAGCAAACAACAGTAAAATCTTTCCATTTGATATAACTTTAATTTTGAGAAGATGTTCTTGACAACCGTTTTCTAATCAAAATCTGAAGTAACTGAAAAAACAGAAATAGGTTTTTGAACCTTATAAGGTTAACTTTAGTGTTGTTATTTCTTCAGGAGGTTAGGCAATGACGCGGAATGACGCAGTGTGGGTCGTGGAGCGCTGAACCTTGGGCTCCAAAGACCTTGTCAGCCGCGTCTAGCTGTAGTACACTCCGCGCGCAAGCTCCGTGCAATATGCAAAATATTAAAACATAAATACATACGATGATTGTCAAAAATATATTTTTTTAAAACAATTTAATTACCTGTGGCACTAGACGAATCTTGTGAACATTATTTTAGAGTAGCATTTATATGAGTTTTGTTTAGAAGTAAAACTAGCTTTCCGCCCCATGGAAATTGAGGTTAAAGGTCTATCTCCGACCAAGTTATGTTAAAATCGGTTCAGTAGTTTTAGTGTAAAAGTATAATAAACAGACAGGCAGACAGAGTTACTTTCACATTTGGAATTTAGGAATACATGAACCAGGGCAGTGATTTGCCGGGTATAGTTGTGAATTCACATGATGGTTAGTTTTCGCTGCATCTTTTTTACAGATAGATAGTAATGAACAGAATTTAGAATGTTTGCAAGCGATTATTTAAATCTCTATGGTTTTAACTAGTAGCCCTTTTCTGCCTAGGTCTATAGAAATTAGCAACGATAGTATAAACATCTTGTAACTTCGATAACGTTCAAAGATTTAATCACAATTTAGTCATAGGTGTTTAAAAATGTGCGATTGTTTGGAGTAACCAAAGTATATTCGTATACAGACCGATCAGTCCTGATTCCTCGGAACTTGTGCTCCGACTAGTTTGTGGCAGTAGTGTGTGTGAAAATTTATTATTCTGTCCAGAGTGATTTGAGTGAAGCTTTTATTCGCTTTTTAGATTAATGCGTAATTTTTCAAACAATCCTTGGGATGTATTTGGCCCGTCTCGTCGTGGTTTTTGGGAATAACTATCGCTCTCATACATAATTACTTTTGTAAATTTTCATTATATACCTAAGTACTTTTTAGTAAACAATAGCAATATAACTACGAGAAGAGAAATTGGTAATATGTGCTACTAAATACACGTAATCTCTAAATCTATTTATTTTAACCTTTAGAGGGAAATAAGGACAGATAAACTACAATCTAATTAATCTATACTAACTAATATAAGGATTTGATTGTTTGTCTGTTTGCATAAAGTAGGCTCCAAATTTTAATGAAAAGATTTTAATAAAACTCAGTGTAGAGATAGAATAGACCTTGTATAAATCATCATACTAATATTATAAAGAGGATTTGTATTTGATTTGGATTTGTATTATTGTTTTTGTGTGTATGTTTGTAATAAATAAACTCAAAAACTACTCAGCGGATTTCAAAAATTCTTTCACCATTAGAAAGCTACATTCACTCTGAGTAACATAGGCTACCTTTTACCGCAGGAAAATGCCTCATTCCCACGGGAAAAAATGCTAACGCGGGCGGAGCCGCGGCGTAAAGCTAGTTTACTATAATATCAGCGCCATTATTGGCTATGAATTACAATTTATTGTGGGGGCTACTTATTATGATAGAGATGATAAGAGGCAAATAGAATAAAGTAGGTACAGACGTCTCCCAGACAGACACATTGAACACTCGACTCGAGTTTATAAGAAAAAAAAAGTAAGCATTGAACTATTATTGTACTAGCTAGCGTTCATAGAAAGGATCACTCAAGAATAAACAATACTGAAGACTTACCCTGGATTTACACATAAGCAAAGATTTGCAACTGAAGACTAGGCAGCATGGTCATTGACCTTAGCCTGTTCGAAAGAACAAATATAAAAAAAAAAAACATAGAAAGGACACCTGCGAACCGCACTCTTGTCATTTGAATTGGAGCTCGCGAGCTCCAACTTCTATGTCGTATAGAGACATTGTACTGGTAAATAAGTTACATAGAAAAAAAAGAAAAAGGATCAAATTAGGTAAATCTATAGAATCGGGGTTGCCACGATGATTTTTTTCAAATTTGCCGCGATTTTTCATTGTCTACTTTCATTTGCCGAACTCTATCTTTTTTTTTCTCGCTGCCAAATGCAAAAATGTATTGCGCCCGCCTCCCGCTGCCGCCGTGTTGGCGCATAGAATAAGTATATTCGAGGTGTCTTGTACCACAGAATACCAAATATTGTACTATGTTCCTCAATGAATGTAAGCAAGTATGTATTAAGGAGCGAACCCACGACACGACGACGACGACGAAGCGGCCACAGTACAATACTATACGTACAAACTTACTTTGACATCTTTGTAATCGCCATGGAATGCAATAAAGAAATTGAATATTGAGAAAATGTTTGTTGTTATCAAAGCCTTTTAATTAAAAAAATTAAACAGTACGATATTATTAAAGGCTTAGGTATAACTAGGGACTACTATTTGGTATTCTGTGGTATAACCTTTGCTTTTTGTTTAATGTCCTTTTGTCCTTTTCGCTATCATTGTAGTGTTTGTTAAAGCTGGAACGATAATTTTAATAGAGTTGGTTTATAAATGTATCCTGCTGTCATTATGTACGTAATCAGTAGAAAGTATGCAGAGAAAACAAATAACTTGTGCCCCCAATGTTTTCGGAGAGGAGTCGATGACTCGAGCAAGTACGTACTCCCGTGACATTGATCTAAAAATAAAATTTGTTCCGATACACATCACATCAGTGTAGCGGACGCTGTCGGTACAAATATATAAGTTCCAACTACGCGTTGTATTGTATTGGTTTAGTTAGTCTAGCGGCACAAAATACCAAATAGTAGCCTGCTAGAGGTATAAATTTGAAAATTGGCGGTGGGCACCCCGAACCTTAAATTTAGAGACGTAAAACATCGATTTTACACGTAGTTCGCACTTGTTTAGCAGGCATGCGAAAATATCCCACTCAAATTAAGCTGAATTTGACAGCTGCGCTGTTTATTTTAAATGTCATTAATTCTAAATTGAATTTATCCATCTCCCATCCTTTCGATTCCCCTATGAATGAAAAGAGAACAACAACTTAAAAGTGATTTTAGCGGCCAAGCCGGAATTGTGCCCAATGTCAGAAGACTGTAAATCTTGACAATCTGTATCCTGATTTAAGTAAGAAACCTTTAATACTAGAATGTGCGCAAAGGAAGTCATCTTTTCCATACATACAACCTTATTGTAAAGAAAAATAGATTAAGAGAGATACTTACTTAGATCGTACGTCAGTAAAAATATTGAAATAAAAAACGAATACCTAAAAATAAGTTATGGTCTAAAAAAATACATCATTTGCTTACGTTATTACGTTTATTTTCTTGAGTAACAAACGTCAACAAGTAAATAATAAGTTTTTGTCACTGAGACGTGCCTCTTTATTTTCTACAGTCAACAAAAGGAACTGTTGTACCATGAATTCGCTCTTATTACGTGCTTAATAGAGGCGTTCTCAAGGATAACATGTGAGATAATATGCTTCATGCGGCGTTGACTATATTTGTTATATTATATCTCAATTTGCGTCATCGTCACGCGATAATAATATTGATAAACAGATGAGAAACTCAGGTAATGGTAATATTTTCACTAACTTGTATATTATTTTGATAATGTTTCTATGATGAAATGAAAGATTTTAAAATGGAATTGGTTACAAACAGTCACTTTGTCACTTGAAAATTATTTTGGCCATCATCGGTGTGTAAAATTAAATATATTTTGGAATAAACTTATTAAGTTTAGTTTTTCTAAGTATTTAGAATTTATTGAAATTGGAATGAAACTATTAGAGCGTCGGTGGCCTAGTGGCTAGGCCCGTTGACTTCCATTCCGAAGTTCGCGGGTTCAAACCTCGGCACGTACCAATGTGTTTTCGATTTTCGAATTCATATGTACGTTTATTCGACGCTCTTACGGTGAAGGAAAACATCGTGAGGAAACCTGCACACACCTGCGAAGAAATTCAAAGGTTGTGTGTGAAGTTGACCAACCCGCACTGGGCCAGCGTGGTCGACTAAGGCCTATTCACCCTGGTATCAGGGTAGGCTCGAGCCCCTCGGTGGGGACATATATGAGCTGTTAACGGACGGACGGAATGAAACTCACAAATTCTCTCTCTCAAAATAAATTCGATCCAGTAGGTATCTTAATTATGTTTCTAATGTTTCTATTCAAATAATAATTTAATTAATTATCTGTTTCTAATTAGTATTCAAAGTAAATAAATTACTCTAGCTAGACAATGGACTTTTTTTTACTTCCCAATAAAATTTTGAGTCATAGGCGCTTGCCACTTTTATGGACATATTGAGGTGAAGTTTAACATATAATGGAAAATCGGTCATTCACCTCTAGAAGTAGAGGGGACGAATCATGCGCAATTTTATGACCTCGATGCCTTACATTGGCCTTGTTCAGAACGTGTGTTAGTTATGTATGATGGACTATCCAACCATATTCAGTTGGCACCTTGCTTCTAAGAAGCGACCTACGAATGAGGTGGCATGTTATTTTTGTCTGGTTAGTACAGAAGAGACATAAGTTGATATACGATGGGAAGGGAATTTAAGAATAAAATGGATAATTTTATAATGGATTATTCCTAGGTCGCTTTGTTTTTACCGATTGTATGGAAGCGTGTAGGCGATTGAATAGTTTTATAACTGCAATGTTGTTTAATGTATTACTTAGTTATACATTGAATATCTTAAATAGAATTCCTTTCTAATGTTTTATTTATGCTTGCTTATATAATATTATTTTTGGGAAATTCTACAGAGTATTTAAAAAGGACAACGTGCTGCTTGCTAGTCACTAATCTTATCTAAGTATAAAAAAACAATAATTTATAAGCTTTTAAAAAAGTACTAACTATCTAGTAAGTAACTAGTAGAAATATAAGGATATCTAATTTACAAATTAAAATATTACATCCGGTATTCCCATTATTAGACGAGCGGCGCGGGCGCCGAACAAAACCCCGCGTAAAATCCATAATAGCAATCTTACTCACCGGGAATTTTTCATAATATTATGTAATTTTCCTATTATTTCCGATCCCGTTGATGAATTCACTATCGCAGTTGAACCTACCAAAGGCCTTTCAGTTTTTCTAATCCGCCACACACTACAAACTACTACTATTCAGTGTAGTAGCACAAAATTAATTTTCAAATTTGTATTTGCATTGGGTCCGTAATAGGTTAAATATAGGTTTTACTTACAAAAACATGTAAAATTAACAATACAATTAAATTATCTCTAATTGCAGAAGTTAACAGCTGTTCTTGTGATAATAAAAATCATAAAATTATCGAGTGCATAAGTCAATAATAGTTTATTAGAACAGATAAAATGATTAGGCGCTAAAGCGATTACTACAAAATTACGTAAATGATACTGAATTATGAACGCAAAATATTTGTTCCAGTTACACGCAATATAAGTTTAGTAGGTATTTATTTAGTAAGTGTTTGTAATTTTTTTGTTTTATTTACTGCAAGGATGTTAATAAGTACTACATTTACAGATAAATCGTAAGAACATTGGGAAACTTTACTGGTTTTTGCTTTGTTATTTATTTACTAGTTTTAATTATCTGCAATTTTCTCTTATTTCGTCAAGATAATACTATAATTTTGCAGAATAATTTCGGTTTTCGCAAAACGTTGCAACAAAAAAAGCTCACCATATTTCTTGAAAGAATTGACTAGCAAAACAGAAATTAGGTCATCCATGAGCACAAGGGTTAAGGAAAAAATTCACTGTTAGTTTCCCAAATATAAATAAATAAAATAAAATTAAATAACAATTATTTTGTCAGTACCTACTTAAAGTACCTACTGTTTGGATAATTTAGAGTTGCACCTTTTAAAAGTATTCCTTTTGTTTACTAGTAGTTGAGATTCAGCCGTGTGTGTGTTTAGAACAACTGCGATCCCCAATCCCAATCTGCCTGCCAAGCGTGGGGATTATAGCACCACCTGCTTCCCTAAGCCTGGACTTTTCATAATATTAATTTTACTCGCATTATTCATTCAAAAGTTAGACTATTCTTATCTAATACGAATGCTCGGTACATTATTATAATAACAACCGGTAGAGTCAAGTAGAGCGCTGGTTATGCGATTGTCACTTTGTCACTTAAGTACTTTTTTCACGTCCGCCGACGACATCGTCATTTTGTATCGGTGTCGTGTCGTTCGGTAGTTTCCGCCGCCACTCGGCAATCGTCGGGCTCGCGACGACGTAATGCTTTTGTACTGTAGTAACCAATGTAAAATGAAATATGACAGTATGTCCGCTATGGGCGTGGGAAGTTCTTGTTTAACTGGCTAGTGGGTCGCCTGCCTGACCGTATGCATTTCGTTTAGAGATAATCGCTCTCTAGATTACTGTTCGTTATGTTATGTACCATTTCATCGATGCTTTCCGTTTTAATATAAGTAATAGACTGCAAGTGCACCTTAGAGTCATTCATTAGTCATTATATTATTTAGTACCTATATTAAATCTCATCATGTCGTCTTAGATATGGCGATTACTGCGTAGGTAGGATGAAATAGGATAGGATCCTAATTAGAACTATTACCATATAAATATTACATCTGTTAATCTAGTTGGCGATAAGCGCAAATATCTGTAGCTGCAGTAGGTAGGTTAGTTCTATATGTAACCTAAGATCATGAAAAATGCGTAGACACAAATCCTAACCGTGGTAGTTGGTAAAAATATAGTCACAATATTGAAGTTTAAATTGTGTAGGTATCTATCTATGCCATTTTTAATTCACTTTGACAATTTATAATGATTATGTAATTATTACAATTAAATCAAGCGAATTTTTTCATGGACCTAATATTATTATATTGTGTCAAAGTCAAATATGTAAAGCCTGACCAAAGAAATAAAAAACCTGCTCTGGGGCGCCACGTGTACATTTTTATGTTTATAACAACAATTTCCATTATAAAATTAGTGCCATTGAAATTTAGCAATATTGCGAGGTTTTTTATTTATTTGGTCAGGTTTTACATAGTAAAGCATGAAATTATCTATCTTTATTATTATTAATTATTATTATTATTTATTAATATTATAAAGAGGAAAGATTTGATTGTTTGTTTGCATCGAATAGGCTCCGAAACTACTGAACCGATTTCAAAAATTCTTTCACTGCTGAGAAGTTACATGATCCCAGTAACATAGGCTATATTTGATTTTCAAAAAAAAAAAAAAAAAATTGTGATCCTTACTAAAACTTCAAATAATATAACCCAAGGTGTAAAAAAAATACCTAAAATATTCCTAATAATTGAATTGGCTCCCAAACTACTGAATCGATTTTAGTAAAGCTTGGCACAAAGATAGAATAGACCTTGGGAAAGAACAAACGCTACAATTTACCGCGGGAAAATTTGTCATTCCTACGGGAAAAATTGTTAAAGCGGGCGAATTTGGCACAAAGATGGAATAGATCTTGCGGAAGAACATAGGCTAACTTTATTACCACGGGAAAATTCCTCATTCCCACGGGAAAATCTATTAACGCGGGCGGAGCCGCGGCGAGAAGCTAGTTCATAAATAATATTCAAATAAACACGTACTTACAGTGTATAATGTTGATCCCTGTCTTACGTAAAATAAGTTTATATTTCTTTGTTTTGTACGTACAAAGCATAAGTAGGTACTACTATTTGGTATTCTGTGGCATAAGTAAACAAGTATCTAAGCAAGCAGCAATGAAACAGAAAGTCGAGCGATGTTATCTATCAGACTATCAGCCATCGTTGGTCGTTTTTATGCACTCTTACAGTCATTAAGCCACTTAATGCTTCTGTTGCTTTTCTGTATTATTAACTGACTAAGAAATTATATCTTATTATTTACGCTCGTTTTCTTTCGCACAGATTTGTAGTTCATTAGCCACGTTAGTGTACTTTTATTATTTACTGGCTACGCCCGCTTTGTTTTTTTACTTTTTCGTGCAGTTTCCCGTAGGAATGAGATATTTTCCCGAAGTAAAAAATATCTAAGATGTTGGCCAGGCATATAAGGTAGGTACTACCATCCAAATCTCATTTAAATCGGTCCAACAGTTTCGGAGATTAGCCCGTACAAACAGACAAAAAGATAAACAAAGAACCAAAAAAAATTTAAAAAAATCTGGATTATTTCTATATCGCTTTTTACATCCCTCTGACCTGACTTTGTTTTTAGCATTTTTTTTCTATGTACAGATTTTCGACCTCTACAGTTTTATTAGATAGATAGATAGATAAAAGAATATAAAAATTGAGAATTAAAATAATCTTCACCAAACAACCAAATACTAACCTTACCAGACAATCTATAAAAAACAATACAAAAATTTATTGCCATCGAGAAATACAGAATAATAACACACCAAGGCAGCCTTATTGCTAAGCTATCTCATCCAGGCAACCTATATTGAGGCAATCATTACTCAAAATGAAATAAAATTCCTTCATTGATTTCCCAGTCCCTAGCAGATTCCCAAAGATTATGTGCTCGTAATTTTGAAAAGCAAACCTTACTTTTATGATTTTTACGACTCAATTTACAATATCTTACTCGTATTACCAACAACGTAAACGTAAATATACTCGTACAATAAAATGACATTTAGCTAATGATTTCTCTGAACAATAACAAGGAAAAGAACACGTTTTTAAATTGAACGCATCGAGTGGTCATAGTGACACTGACAGCAGTCAGCACCTAAATGATTAGATAACGCTGAAATATGCCAGCCAGCTGCATATAATTGGAGTGCACCGTGTCACGTATGACACGGAAATGTAAGCCAATTGATCCGAACACTCTTGACGTTAGTACTACAGGCAGTGGCGGATTTGCAGTCCTAACGAAATAATATACATATTTTGTACTCTATTGCTAAAATGACATAAAATATGAAAATAAAACTATTGGTGTTGGTGAGTTAGGTTAACCTCAAAATCCACACGACAAGCACATGACAAGCAAGCATACGAGAAGTGATTTAAAATCATTTTTGTTCTGTGATTTTACGTTCAAAAATCAAAAATCAAAATCTATCCATATCCGACCCTAAAAGGATGCACAAACACATTTTCTTATCTATGGGGCATAATCACCCTACCCTAAATAAATAAAGTGGTCAGGACAGGACTGACTGATATGTATTTTAAAATGTTTTTGAAATGAATGTATTTTGGGAAAATTGTTGTACTTAGACAATATTTCAATGCGCAAATTTTAATAAATACTGATTCAATAACATTAAAATTTTAATAACCCCCCATACAAAACCGATACATGAACCTTGCAACAACTCGTAATGAGCTGATAATTTTCAAATGGCTGAAGATATTTTCTTGGATCATAGCTAAGAACACTCTCGATTGTGACACCTTGCAAACAAAAAAAACTAGATCAAAATCGGCTCATCAGTTTAGGAGCTACGATGCCACAGACAGACAGACACACAAGACAAACTTATTAACATCCCTCTTTTTCGTCAGGGGTTAAAAATGCTGCTTTGGAGTATTTGGGTATTAAGATATTTTGCATGAGACGCAAGAGCACGTGAGTAGGTCCAAATATAGCAAAATATCCAGCATCACCGGTTTCCACAAACTCATTACGTGCCAAACCAAGCCATGCGGTTTATTTTCACCAGTATTCATAATTTTGTCATTTATTTATAGCGCTTGGCTTGAATTCAGTTCTTAATTTAGATTTAATACCATTGATCCAGTGACGAATATGAAGTCATATTATTACATGTTGTGTATGATTACGAATTTTGTATATTTTTAGATCTCTTATTTCATCTTTTCTTTCGTATTTACTTTGTTTGTTTAAAATACATCATTTCGATATCAGTCTGCATTAAAAATAAAGCCATCTCAAAAGCCTTCTGCTTTGAAATATCTGACACTAGGATTTTTAAGGTCGCATAGGTCGTCTTTATCTTTACCTATAAAATAAAGTTAAGTATCTACCATTTTGTAACTCTTCTTTTTAAGAACATTATTGCAATCTTTTATTATTTCTTCTGATGGTCTGTCTATAACATCACAGTAATTTATGGAATAATCTGTCAACAATCAAATTGCTGATGACTTTTTTTATACTATCTCTAGGTTGACAATTAAGTTTAATTTCTTGTAGTCATTCTGATTTGTCCTACTCTATCCGTGGGAATATTAGAGTGGTCTACTTCTTTCCTTAATATCTACTTACTATGAATAAATGTTCTAAGTATAAACATGCCGTGCTAGCACTAGGTCTCGCGCGTGACAGACAGGGATAGTTATTTCACGGGTATACTCTTACCCTGTAGAAGGATATTTGACATCTTTTTGACAGTTAAATATGAGATAATCTCTTGTCACGATGCTACATGTTAGGCCCACAGTTTTAAATATTTTATCCCGTGTCGTTAAATCTCATGTCAGTAATCAAGGCACATTACGCATGCGTATCGGCCTTGTTGAAAAACATCGCACATCAACACTATTGTTTGTCGTACGGTAATTTCAAAACAATACATTTCACTCCTCTCTGCATCTATAAATTTGCAGGTTATTATACCAAATCGATATTTGATAAATGATAAATCGTTCTTAGCCTGCGCTACCAGGTTGCGGCAGCCAGAATATTTGCGCAACCAGGTAGGCCAAGCAATTATCGACTATTGGTGATCCTTTCGTTAAGAGATATGGACGTGGAAGAACTTAAAATTATGTACCCCCTTGATAACAGGATATTATTATGACTAACTAAAAAAATAATTATAAGAATAATAAGAAACAAACAAAAACAAAACAAACAAATTATTACTATCCGCGAGGGTCGCGGTTTCGAATCCCTCCAACCCAGGCCAAACATTCGTATCATGAACACTTGTGTTTGCCTCATGTATGGACTCCGGATGTTGTATTATTATGTATGTAGGTAGGTAACCATATCAATCCCTAACTACATAGTACAGCTACAGGCTCTGCCTAGTTTGGATTCAGATGGCCGTGTGTGATGTATCCCCCACATATATAATTATTTTATTTTTTATGCTTCTTACTCATTTAGAATATCAATTGGAAAATAATATGGCCTGCCTGCATTTGTCTTATCTTTGCTACAAAACTGTTTGGGTCACCGTATCAGTGCCAACATCATGTAATCGAACATAACTCTTATCTCTCTCGTCACACAAACTGCCCCTTAATTCTTTAGATAGTGATTATTATCTGGCAATTTTGAATACAATGTTGTACGTCGGTTTTGCGTTTTTAACCTCCAAATTTATCGGTCGTTGTCACTGTGTGTGTTTGCGGAGGATTTCTGATGATTTTCTTTATCGAATTCTTGACTGACTAAAGTAACTATAAAGTCCACAATTTTGTGTTATTATTATTCATATTTTTGTTCTTTTATGGCCTTTGTTTCTACTAATGTCAGAGTGACTTTGAAAATACACATGTTATAATAATAAATTTTAAAAAAAGTATAGTCGTCGTTAATTTTAGAATTCTAAGTTACTTTAGTGCATATTATATTAAAGCCATTAACCACCTTAACGACTAAAATAAGTTGGTAAATTACAATTGTATAAATGTTGTACGAAAAGTGGACGAAAATCAGTACTGTGGTGTTCTGACAAAATTTTACAAGATCCCTAGGATCGTTTCGGCCGGCACCCTTCGTGCAATCCCCGTTCTTGGTCCCCGTTTATAATTTTCCCGGTTCGTCCAATTCCCGGCTCGTCCATTCACCCGTTTGGCTATAATCAGGTCGACATTTCCCACGTACATTCCAGTAGTGCGGTTGTAATGGATTCTTGAGCCATCATCTCTATTAAAAGCATCGATTTAACGAGCGGAATGAGACTGCTCGCTCCTCGCCATAGCTACATGACATGTTACATTACAGCTACAGCTGTAGCTTGTAGCTACAGTACAGTTTAGTAAATATGGGTCGGTGGCGGTGTATTAACGTATCGCTCGCGTGTACGCAGCAGGGATATTGCAAAATCAGAGATATTATAATTTGACTGATAACCAATTGAACTGAAATTGTTATTGCGCTACTCACAAATCTGCTATAGTTTTATAATTCGAGGATATTATGCATTTTTTGCTCTACAACTCTATAACTTCCTTTAATGAATAATACGAATCAATAATTTAATTCCAAGATTTTATTGTAAACAGGCATAATAGTATGGCCTTAAGCCCAGTGAAGTTATATAATTTCACTTAAAATGAGTCCGTTAAAATGTAAGAAATGGAGGTGGTGGGCAAAATCTCGCATATTAATTTGAAAACAGTGATAGATAAATTATAATATGACTGTTTTGACGATATCCCTGCGACATTTACCTACACTCGCGCCGACTCCACACTCTACCACTTCTACCAGCAAGCAGCGAGTCAAAAGTGTTCCACACGCCGCCGCCGCCGCCGCCGTACTGCTGTAATAGAACAACACAAGGTGCATCGACACGCTCGAATAAACACAAGCGCTACATACTAAAACCACCTTTTTACTAAATAGATAAAGGTGATTTGGTTGACCTCAAAATCCGAGAACGATAACACATTATGAAGTAACTCGGTACGTTCGCTTAACTGCCAACAAAAACACGATAAAGACGTTGGAAATGTCTATTTATCATTTATTTAGATAAATTAAATGAACAGTTCGTTTCCTTGAGGATTACGTAAGGGTTGCAGCGAGGCCGATGCACCGGTTTCCGAAATTCGTGTTGCAAAAACTGAGGCTTCGATCGGTACATAGACTGGCGACAGCACGAGCCACGGAAGTTACGGTGAACGGCGCGGCCTTGGTGGCTCGGCCGCGCGAAGGTGAAAGTCTTGGGCCGCAATGATTGAACCTCGACCTACCGAAGCCTGCCATCTCCACATTCGGGTTGCGGTGACGAGCGATACGGAATACGGCTCCCGACTTCCGCATTCTGAACTCGGAGCTCCTGACACCGATACTGCGCGGTGGAAAACTCTTTGTTTAAATTGAAAAACTCTGAGCGGTTCCCCTTTCGTTTTATCAGCAAATGAGCATTAATAATGAGAGTATATACTTAATTGATCAAAAGAGCTATGTAAATTAAACATCTCTCCTTCCTTTTCGAATAACATCAGATTAGGATATTTCAGCAGAAAACAAAACTCAAGTATAACTTTTTACTTTCTTTTTATTACAAAATCTAAAATTAGAAATATACGAGTTTGACGTCACTGAGGTCACTCGAACATTACATAATGAAATCCGTTTTATTTATTGTAAACTTATTGCTTATACAAACTTTGAATATACGTATTATACCTACCTACTTTATTGCACATAAACAGAACAAGAATCTGTTACAAATTGTATTGCAAAGGCATGCGTATTTCTACAAAGAGATCTCTTCCAGAAAACATAATAAATGCCTAAATTACATTGTCACTAGAACGATTTCATAAGTAGGTATGTTATGTATGTATCAGTATCAATTATCGCGTGTGTGTGGTATTTTTAGCCCGCCTCGCTGAACTCATCGGCGCTGCAGCGTGCCTATTTGGATATAATGAGTCTATGTCAGGAAACGTATTTTTATAAGAGCTAGCTGTTTGATTGCACCTTCACGCATGATCGGTCTGGCGGCTCGAGGGTCGTCTGTCGGCAGTATTGGAGTCACTGGCGGCCAATCGCGGCTTACAGCACAGCTGTGTGTGTGGGTTTTTTTGTTTTCTCTTCCAAATTCAAAATATAGGAACTATTTTTTTTCTTTGCTGAATCTTAGTCCTGTCAGTAGCCAGCCATACTCTTGTTCTTGCCAGTTAGTGATGTACTTATGAAATTAAACAACAGAAATTATTTCCGAAAAAAAAAAAAAACTATTTCAGGAGCAGTACTTTTTTTGACGTAATATAATATATCTTTTCCAGATCCCGGAATATAGTACATGGAAATCGTACCATAAAAGGGGTCTTCACTTGCATCAAATCGGGTAGTTCTGATTTTTTTATATGTTGTATGTAATGAGATGGTAATGACAAATATAATTTTTCCAACTCGAAAGCCTTCCGGAACATTGTAAAATTCATGAAAAACCATTAAATTTTTCAGTTTTTGCCATTTTTTACCACCAAGGACCCGTTTTACGGTAGAAGTCACTATGAATTCTTTTAAAGTAGACTAAATTTGCAACAAAATGAGAATAGTTGGGTCTCGATAAGCTGAATAGTTTCAAAGATACAAGCTGTTCAAATGTTTGCAAAATTTCTTAAATAATACAATTTAGAGTTTAGGGTGTCTGTCAAAAATATTTTTCTACTAAAGGTGTGCTTTTTATTATTTTTATATATAGTATAGGGTATATAATTATTTATAATAAAAAAAAACAAAACCATAATACAACTTTTTTTTTGAAATTTTGCAAACATTTGAACAGCTGTATCTTTGAAACTATTCAGCTTATCGAGACCCAACTATTCTCATTTTGTTGCAAATTTAGTCTACTTTAAAAGAATTCATAGTGACTTCTACCGTAAAACGGGTCCTTGGTGGTAAAAAATGGCAAAAACTGAAAAATTTAATGGTTTTTCATGAATTTTACAATGTTCCGGAAGGCTTTCGAGTTGGAAAAATTATATTTGTCATTACCACCTCATTATATACAACATATAAAAAAATCAGAACTGCCCGATTTGATGCAACTCAAAATGTACCAATTCCATGTATCAATAGCTGTACGTCCTATGACAATTTTTTTATACTATTCGTGCCAAATAAGAATAGGACTGGCGCCATCTTGAATTGACAGTCCCTCCTTTTCTTATTTTGCAAATAAGAAAAGGACGGTAGGAATTGTAATCATTTCAAACTAATATCTCATCGCCTCTTTTAATTTTAAGAGTTTATTCTTCATTAGTGTGAGACACGTGAGACGAGAGCCAGTCTTGGTTTGAGCAAAACTTAGTAACTTCATTAAAATCGTTATCTTATTTCGAATAAAAAAATTAAAATTTTAGAGTTTTATTTTACGAACGATTTTACAATATTAAATCTGGCAAGGCAACATTACTGACTGTTTTTTTTTCGTTTAACCATCCTGGGAATTATTTTGTCCGTGAATAGTGGGATTATTTTGGTGAAAAACCACTCTGTGTGAACTCAATGTGAAAACAAGAGGTAAGAGGTTATTATAAAGTTAATCATGTTATCATTCAAATTCATAATAATATCCCAAAAACGTATTAAGTCACGCAGTAAGTACACTTAGCAGTGGAGTATTCAAATAAGTCCCTCTGCAGTCGATTTAAAACAACTAGTATATAATAACATTAAAGCAACTGTAAATAGGTAGTTTAACTGCCGGTTCCCGGTTGATTAATTGTAAATGTACTAAGCCATGTCACAAAGGCGAACTCATTATACAAAATATATTCTTCCTACGTATTTATTTTTACAGCAGACAGTCCATCCTGTGGTATAAGCTAAATTAATGTACCGTAGCTAGCACATGCGGATTACGAATAGACGCTTAGTGGTGGGGGTAAATTTCGAAACCGCATGTACTGGCTTCGAATTTGAATAAATTAAATATTTACTCAAATATAACTTGCTTTATGATCTAACCAATAACTTTATCGAATCTATCAACACTACAGTCACAGAAGTATATAATACCCGCTACAGTATAAAAATCCTTTCCTTACCTTTGTCTTCGGATATTGTTAAATAAATATTAATGTGAGGGAGTCGACAAACTATAGACTCCATTTGCAAAGTTATGTTATGACTGAAAATGCCTATAAAATACCAGAATTTGTATCACGTAATACCATACTTAAATACCGAAACCTGCCTCTAGGGTATTTAGGATTTACGAAGTTTACGCGTGAATATGATTGTAGATAAATAATGCTTGAGGAAAGTAACACCCTTGTGTTATAATACAATAAAGTGCTATGTAATGTAATGAGAGTATGAAGTGTCATTTATATTGAACTTTTCTTTATAGGTACTACTCACTCATACTACTTGAAGATTTTTGGCGTTGGCGACTGACCTAGCTTAATTGAAAAGGTACGACCAATCAAGCTTCATCTTACATCAATAAGAGAAAATTGTTTAGAAAAGCTGATAAACTTCAAATGGCCGATGATCATAGCTAATAACACTCTCAATTGTGACACCTTGCAAATAAAATAAACTAGCTCAAAATCGGCGCATCCGTTTAGAAGCTACGATGCCACAGCAGACAGACAGACAGACAGCCCCTCTCTTTCGTTGGGGGTTAAAAATTAACACAGATTGTATTTCTTAATAATAATATCTGTGTAGTTTGTAATTGCAATATTCTACTTTATTTATATCATCGCTTAAATATTCATTAACTCAAGCTCATAATTTTTTATTCAAGTACTTATGATTAAAAAATCACCTAATAATTGCATTCAAAATCATAACTTATTAATTTTTAATACTGAATTTTAAAACATCAAATTTTATGAATAATTTTGCTGCACCATTTTACTTTATTTATATCTTACTAGCGACCCGCCCCGGCTCCGCACGGGAAAATGGTTATTGTGGGTTATCCTTCAGTATATTATGCATGTATTATACATATAAACCTTCCTTTTGAATCACTCTATCTATTAAAAAAAACCGCATCAAAATCCGTTGCATAGTTTTAAAGATTTAAGCGTACAAAGGGACATAGGGACATAGGGACATAGGGACGGAGAAAGCGACTTTATTTTATACTATGTAGTGATAGTGATAGTGATGCCAGCTTTCAGCCGCAGTTTCGTCTGTGATAACAGTTTTCCCGTGGAGATAAGGCATTTTCCCGCTGTAAAAGGTAGCTTATGTTACTAGGGTGAATGAAGCTTTCTAATGGTGAAATAATTTATGAATTCGGTTCAGTTAAGTTTATTCATTACAAACATACACACACACAAAAATACAAATCATTCCTCTTTATAATATTGGTATGAAGTTAGATTATACATTTTAGAAAGCATTATGCATCAAATTAAATAAATACTAAATAATACGAAATAGCACATTATATACCTATTACTTACATATACGTACAGTTGTAGTAACTATTTCATACATAAGTAAAAGTCTCATAAGTAGTGTGATTTGATTACCTAGTTTACTGTCGTTTCATCACAGAATATATGTGTATACACATATCATCATCATCATTAACAGCTCATACATGTCCCCACCGAGGGGCTCGAGCCTACCCTGAAGCCAGGGTGAATAGGCCTTAGTCGACCACGCTGGCCCAGTGCGGGTTGGTCAACTTCACACACAACCCTTGAATTACTTCGCAGGTGTGTGCAGGTTTCCTCACGATGTTTTCCTTCACCGTAAGAGCGTCGAATAAACGTACATATGAATTCGAAAATCGAAAACACATTGGTACGTGCCGAGGTTCGAACCCGCGAACTTCTGAATGGAAGTCAACGGCCCTAGCCACTAGGCCACCGACGCTCTTATGTCTTGTATGTATACATATAACAATACTAAAGTAAATACCTACTAGCTTTCCGCCCCGCGACTCCGCCCGCGTTAACAGATTTTCCCATGGGAACGAGGTATTTTCCCGCGGTAAAAAATTGCCTATATGTTATTCTGATGTATAAGCTATATTATTGTAAAGTTTCATTAAAATCCATACATCCATCCTCCCTCACAAACATTGGCGTTTATAATATTAGTAGGATGGATGGTTTTATTTAAAACAATTTTTACAGTGAAACTGAAAATGTAATATTTTTTGTCTTGACTTAACCCATTCTTCTCGGAGCATCCCCTCTAACATGCCCGGTCCACGCGTGACAGACATAATTTTGTCGTGCGTATTCTCTTATCCTATTGGAGAATATTTCAATATGGCGGGTTTTTTGACAGTTAAATGTGCGACAAACTTTGTCATAGCACTGCATGTTACGGGGGATCAATGAATAAAACACTCATAAAATATGTCATGTTATTAAACATTATGCTGCTACATACATCACTTACTGTACTTCAGCTGTTACGTACGACATTGTCTACAAATTCAATGAACCTTAACATTTTCTCAATTGATGATTTCAATTAACTTTTTTAATAATTAATATTTAAAGTACGAGATTGTTCGCTTCTGTATTTAATAACATTAATTGTGTACTTAATCCCTTTTAGACAGATTTGACAAAGGTGTCTCTTTCACTAGAGTTAGTTATGTCATTGTCATTTTAATTAAATTCTGTTTTAAAAATAACGTAATTAAGTTTAATCTTTTGCACTGCAAGTCTACTTCGTCTAATCTCTAATTTAATTAAGTACAAATTACTTGTTTGTATGTTGCTCTGTGCTCAACCTTGAATAATAATTGGCTAAGTATGTACCATTTTAACATACTTATAATGTCGATACTACATTTGAATAACAGCAGTCAGTCGAGCATTCAGACAGATGGTGAAGCTAACTAGAAAAATAAAAAACCTGCACTGGGACGCTACGTGTGTATTTTTAAGGCAACAATTTCCATTACAAAATTAGTTTCACTAAAACGCAATATGGCGAGGCTTTTTATTATTTTTCTGGTCGGGCTTGTACCTACCACTACCACCCCGCCTGTCATCCAGGGATCGGAACCGGTTTTTCATACACTTGTTAAATCACGCTAGTTCAAACCTTATCCGACTATAGCTCTAACTAAGATCACTAAAGGTAGGTTTAGTCCTGGGGGAACATAATATGCAAAGCAACCGGCAGCCCTGGCCTTCGCCTGCCGCAAAAACAATTACTTTAATAACTACAAAACCGATTGAAACCGGTTTCATTCCGTTCTTTATCAAAAACCGGGTAACCAGAATATTTTTGGTTTGTTTCATTAAGTTCCATCTATTGCGGTTAATTGGGGAACGGAATTATATCTGTTTTTCGAAAGATATTAACAGGGATTTCAAAACCGGTTTCGATCCCTGCTGTCATCTAATTTAAAGATAAGTACAGAAGCCAGCACAATATGTGGCCGAACAATCGCACTACAAGTTTCGCCCCTAGCCACAAACCTTAACCCCCTACTTTGGAATAAAGGCGCTCTGAAGGTTGAAATGTCCAGTCGCATGTGCTGGCCACACATACATAAAGTTTTTCTTAAAATTATTGTTCATACATAATGTCTTTCAGGTACAATTTGGCATATGTGTGTTATGTAATTGAACAAACTTTATCAAATATATTATGCTCCATATAAATAGGCACCGAGGACTAAAAACCAATTTCAATCACATTTATCATTATAATGTATAGGAGCCAGTTCATGCGGTTGGAAAATTCACCCCTACTACAACGGAATACGGGCGCTCTCAAGGCTAATATGTCCAGCCGCATGTGCTGGCTACTGTACCTCCACCCACATACGCAAAATCAAACACGTGTGTACAATTAAATTGTAATTTAAAATAAGTATGGGTATTATTATTATTAACTACCATGCCAAATCAATATAATTGTGCGATTTTTAACAATAATAATTTAATTTTGCACAGCTCCTTCCTCATTTGATCTTTGAATCACGAGGCATTTTCTTTTAGACCTATTGCTTCATTTCCGCTTTCATTATTCCAATAATGCTTTGTATCGTGTTGTTAAAATGGCCACCCACACGAAATTAACGATAAATTGAATCCGCCTTGAGTTCCGCATCCGCAGATCAGTTTTCGTTACAATTTTTATAAAATTTTTCATTAATCTCGTAATTAAATGACTTTTCATTGTTGCTTATATTCTGTCTCACATTCAAAGTAAGTATTATCTTGACTTTTTAAATTGTCCTTGCAATGTTTCTGTTCTTTTTTAGTTTAAACTTTTAACCTTTCCCCGATTTCACACGTGATTAGCGGTGATATTCAAGAAAGGTCGAGTCTAGCACCCTATAAATAAAATTATCAAAAAGGCACACGGATTACAGTAAGGATAATGAGGGGAGTACGGACAGGGCGTCCCTAGCCCGTATGCGGGAGAAATGAGAATGCTCGACGTAGGGTCGGCAGCCATCGAGCTAGTAGCAAGGCAAGTACCAAGCAGTTTGGCGCGCGAAGCCAATGCGAGCAGACGCTTCACAAAACTCTTGAGTTTAGTGATGTACAGCACTCGGCTTGGATAAGTGTTAAGTTGATCGTTTCATGCGATACCGCTCGTTGAGGTCGACATTATGTTTATTAACAGTCCGATGCTCAAATAGTTTTGTGACGGTTCACTGTTTTGATTGTTTTTATGGACTTGGATTTGTGTGTTTTGGATTTTTTGGATTGTCTTTATGACAGGTATGTAACATAACTTTTTTAATTGTTGAATATTTTTCTTTTTTTTTTATTACAAAAAAAAGCGTAGGTAAGTACCTATACAAAATACCTATATAAAAAAAAACTTTCTGAGAAAGTCTTTTGAAACAAAGAAAGTGGTCTTAGTAACTAATTTCTACTATTTTTATTTTACATATTCTTAGTGAAGTAATAAAAAAAAGTTATTTTTACGTGGCACGCTAAAGTCTTAAGTATTATGCATCTGTGCTATGCATTAATCTATAGGTACTATAATATTTTTTTATGATACGGTAATTTAGAGCTTGAATGGTTAACGTAATCGTATTTGATCGCAATCTCGTGTAGCTATATAAAGTGGTTATTATATTACATGCGGCTTGCTCGGTTCGGAAATATTTCGTTATTGAATTTGTGCGCGCAATACTATACTACGTCACATCGTCACATCACTAATTAGGTAACTACATGGTGAAATGAACGTATGTACCTAAATTCTATAGTTATAGTAAGTAAAGTAACAAGCGTCTAATGAATTTCTAAGAGTTATTATTTACTTATTTAGATATCAAAATTGCACTCATAAAATATGTATTTTATTTGAAACGACATTAAAAATGTTAAATTGCAAATAAAGAAAAAAACATTTAAACGGTAATTTTTTTTATAAAAATACACCAAATATAACTAAAATAATTCACAGTTAAATAAAAAGATTAAGTAAACAAAAGTCAATAAAAATAATGAAGACGCAAATATTTCGCTTCCTATTTTAATTAAAGCGTTGAATATATTCATGAATGCTAACTAAGGAATGGTCTGAATAAGAGATATAATTTAGTTATACATCACTAGTTTAAAGCCTAACTACAATAACTATAACATTCCTTGAGATTTAGTCATCACGTATACCATCATTTTTATCAGAATTATCTTTTTTCGGTGCCTACCTGACCGGTCCTTTTGTTCGCTACGCCGCCGATATAGTTGTCTCTTTCGTACGCGTTACGAGTGAGCAGGGCGGCACGCTATCCGAAGCCGATTCTAAGATTTTTAGACCACTCTCATACCACTCTATTGCTTTCTGTATTAGACGGAAGTAATTGCAGATGTTACGGTTTTCTTTTCAACTTTTGCCGGATTTTGTTAACGTTCTTTTGGCAGTACTTTAATGTCGTGTAGTTATGGTATTTTGGCCACGCCCAATTAGATTTTCTCTTAACACGTAAGGTCTACTTTTAACAGTTACAATACATTGATTAGGAGTACGTCTATTCATATAGACTTAAATATTTTTTCCTAATGTAGATAAAAATAAGATTAACGTGTCAAATTAAGTGATAGAGTTCTTAAGTTACTCAAGCCACTATAGGTAATTAATTATTGTAATTTTTGTTTATTACAGTACTGACTGATACGATGATTTATCAGTTGATACTATAATAAACATATGTAATTAATACCATATTTTACCAATGGTGTTAATTCTGGTAGTTATGCTACGACCTTTAAATTAATTTCACCTACAGGGGACGCCGCGCCATTTTGTTTGATGACTTTGGTTTTTATTAATAAAATAGTAATTTTAAATTAGAATCTTGAATGAAATTCTCAACCTATAAGAAGTATTTAAAAAGGCAAGGCAGTTGAACTGAACGCGACGTCCCCGATGAAATACTAAACAATTGAATTGTATAGTACGTACATACTGGGAAACTCAGCGGACATTGTATAGTATAGTTTATGTCATTAGTTCGCGCAGGTATATATATGTATATGATGTAAAGTATGTATGAGGGGCAGAATATCCATTCGAATAGATCTTACTTTGCAATCACTTGGACTACTTGCTGATTATGCAAACGACACTTACACTGTAATATTATAAGTAGTAATTGTAGCACCTTTTTTATTTTGTTACCAATCATTTCATTTTAATACATATTTAATCTGCTGACTTGGCGGACTTTGAACCACCATAGATTTTTTTTCATCAGCTGTTTTCTGAACACTCTGAGGTTTGGGAACGCACGATGACAAAGATTGTTTTTTTAACACTGGCCATCGATACGAGAGAAGAAAATAAGGTTAATCTGGTTTTGGCACTAGTGTCACTGCGCCAGTGTCAAACTATTGTCAACGTGCCCTGTTTTTTTTTTTACGGTGGTAGTGAGCATGGACGTATTACCATAGTTACTCTATTGTAACCTTATTGTAATTAGGTAACTAAGTCCATGGTAGTAAGTACTTACGAGTTCCTAATTTTTTTATATTGCTAGGGACTACTATTTGGTCTTTGATTATATACAACTCCTAGATAGAGTGTCGTATTTGGTATTCTGTGATATTGCATTCTTTTATTATTATTTTATTATGCCACATACATACGCCTTAAAGTCCCGCACACGCGTAGTATAATATTTATTATTATGCCAAGTTAACTTATATTGTGGCTCCCGTTAGCACTGGCCTTTGAATTTTATTTTGTATTTTTTTTGTTTCTTTTCTCCATACAGCTATAACCTTGCTCCAGAATAATATCGCCCTTCAGTGGTTTTCTTATAGCCTCGACTAAATATTGGGCTTAAAAATTTGATATAATGGGCTCAATTCTAGTGTGGCCGCTATTTCTAAATTTAAGTTGTTGGTCTCTTGCATCTTTTGGAAATGAAATCTGTTGGAATCGAAAAATATGGGGGATGAATGAATTTAATTTTGAATGAATGATATTTAAAATAAGCTGCATAGCTGTCAAATTCAGCTTAATTTACTCGGGATGCTTTTAAATTCCTGCTAAGCTAGTGTGAACTACGCGTAAAATCGATGTTTGACGTCTCTAAATTTAAGTTGACAACACCTGTCCCTTTTTGTTCTTAAGAACGTGAAAGGGACATATGATTTTTAAATTTAAGTTACAGTGTAAAATGTAAAATCGGGCCCAATGTAACCATTTCTAAAATTTATATTGGTTTTTAGGGTTCCGTACCTCAAAAGGAAAAAACGGAACCCTTATAGGATCACTTTGTTGTCCGTCTGTCCGTCCGTCTGTCAAGACCCTTTTTCTCAGGAACGCGTGGAGGTATGAAGCTGAAATTTATATCAATTACTCAGGTCTACTGTCCCTTGAAGCTGTGAAAAAATCAAACTTCTAAGCCAACGCAATCAAAAGATACAGCCGTTTATGCCGCAAATTTTCGACACTTGCAAGGGAATCAAAACCTACAGGGTGCTTCCCGTGAACTCAGAATCTTGAAATTTGGTACGAAGCAACGTCTTATAGCATAGATAAAGGAAAAATTACGAAAACCATAAATTTTTAGTTACATCACATAATATATTTTTTTTTACTAATTTTAACCTTACTACCCATTTCCTCATAAACGCGTAGAGGTATTAAATTGAAATTCATACCAAATACTCAGGTCTATAATACCTTTAAGCTGTAACAAAATCAAACTTCTATGTCAACGCAATCAAAAGAAACAGCAATTTAAGCTGCATATTTTGAAACTCGCAAGTACTCGCAAGGGAATCAAAACCTAAAGGGTACTTCCAGTCGACCTAGAATCTTGAAATTTGGCATGAAGCAACGTTTTATAGCACACATAAAGGGAAAATTCCGAAAACCTTAAATTTTTAGTTACATTACAAAATATATATTTTTTAATAAATATAAACTTATTACTTTTTTCCTCATGAACGCGTAGAGCTATCAAGTTGAAATACTTACTTAGTACTTAGTTACTTAAACGATAAAGAGATCTTTGTCTTAAATTTATGCTCCTCCATCTTTTTTAATAAATATAAACTTATTACTTTTTTCCTCATGAACGCGTAGAGCTATCAAGTTGAAATTCATATCAAATACTTAGATCTAATTGCCTTTAACCCGTGAAAAAAAAAAATTCTAAGTCAACGCAAAAACGCAAAACGCAAAAGTACAACCATTGATACCGCATATTTTGAAACTCGCAACTACACGCAAGGGAATTAAAACCTAAAGACCACTTCCCGTTGACATAGAATCTCGAAATTTGGTAAGAAACAATAGCTTACAGCACAGGTAACAGAAAAATTCCGAAAAGCTTAAAATTTTAAGTAGTTATACCACCAAAAAAATTGTGATTGTAAACATAATTGTAGTTACAGCAATGACCGCGAGTTATTATACTATGTATGGGGAGAGCAACATTTTTCAAACGGCAAAGACTTAGTAAATAAATAACTTTAATAAAAGAACTTTCGCAAGTCTGCTGCAAGGCTAGTATAAGTGTTTCAGTTATATTATAGATAAATGATATGTGTTAATATAAAATAAAGGATTACTTAAACGATAAAGAGATCTTTGTCTTAAATTTATGCTCCTCCATCTTTCCCCATTGTAATGTTATGAATGTCATTTTGCAATAAGATTACCATAGTTATGACTCGATTGTCGTAATGAACGAACTTTGTAAACCTTGCAGGTTTGTACGGAACCCTCGGTGCGCGAGTCCGACTCGCACTTGGCCGGTTTTTTTATTTTTATTAAATGCATAAGAATTGCATTGAATTGATGTAGCATTATGTGATGAGATGAGTAAGAAGTATGATCAATCAGTACCTTACGTAAAATTAATTATGCAAAATACAATTTTGATATAAATAAATAACCAATAATAGAGAATTGGCGACAACGACGACGTCATACTATGACTTAGTAGTAAATTTTGAATGAAAACTATTTAAGATTTATTCGCATGTCATGTTTTGTATAGCTTTTAACGACTACTTACTTTCACGGCTACGCATTGAACTGAAAGAAGTTAGGTTTTATTGCTCTAAGTAAGGTTACGGTCAGACTAAGGTTGTCTAGTCTCAATACATATTGATTTAATTTTATCAAATGCATTCAACTAATACACGATCCCTAATAAACTTGGAAAATGAGCTTTGAAAATATTGTAAGTAAGGATATTTCATTTGCCCTCTGTATTTAATTTATTGCCAGTTTTTCCATGGTAAATACACTAGGCCAATAACTTTAAAAAGCGCGTCAACTGTGCAACCATTAAAGTTGATTTATTCACTTTGCGCGACGTCCATTGCTTGCGTGGCGTGTCAGCGTTATAGACGGTTCTGTACATAAGCGGCAAGGTACGACGCGTATTATGTAAATTTCGATTAGTCTCGATGATATATTACCGACTGTTAGGGTTTTATGTGCGCCGTGGAAGTTTTGCTAACGGTTGTTGGGTGTGTAATGGAAATACGTATTTTTTCGTAATGTAGACTACCTTTTTTTTATGAACATTGTATTTACGCATTGTAGTAGTTAAAGTAAAGAGTAACGCCAACCGCTTTCACCAATTACGAAGGACCAACATCCTTGGTTAAACTACAAAATACATAAGTACTACACAATTCTAGTGATAAATAAATCTAGTCAAAATAAGACAGATTTTTTAAATCTGAAAACTGTCCTAAACACATAATTTTTTTTTACCTTTTAAGACTTTACTGAACACTTGGATAAATATTTAGTTCCGTATTACCGCGTTTTAAGGAGGTAGGGCTGGAAGTGAATGCGACCAAATGTGAGTTTTTCCCGTGCGGCGCTGATTCCCGTTCTTCTCTTCCATTTTTATCCTCTCTACTTCCTGGTCTTAAGGAGTTGTCTACATACACTTTCTACTTGTTAGGTTCACCTATCTTTCCAAATGCAATCCCAGAAGCCATCGAAAGTAGAAGACTGCTTCTCTTACTTGCTCGTGATCGCCTCAAAAACATCTCACCTCACGTCGCCCTAGTTCTATTGCGAATGTGTTTTGCCGTGCCTAAAATCGTTTATCTCTTGCGGACAACGCCTACATGGATGTGTCCTGAAGAAGTCTCGAAATTTGATGATACATTAAAAGATACGATCGAAGCACTCCTTAATGTATCATTAAATACAAAACAGTGGAACCAAGCAGCCTTACCGATTAGACATGGCGGTTTGGGAGTGCGGTGCGTGCGGGATGTGGGCTTACCGGCTTTCCTGGCGTCGACGCATGGGGTGGCTGACTTCGTTGCGAATATTTTACCTTCTTATACGGACGGGGTCAACATTCCCTTCGCGGATAACGCTTTGACTGCCTGGAAGTCCTGCAACCCAACCGCTTCTGTACCGGCCCATTGGACTAAGCAGAGAGCTTGGGATGACATAGGATCCCGACGTATACTGCAGGAGCTAATAAATGAAAACGTGGGGGAAGAACTAGCACGGATAAAAGCTGTCTCCCAACCCGAATCGGGTGCTTGGCTCCATGCACTACCCTCTCCCCATTTAGGAATCCTCCTCGATGGCGACTCGGTTCGTGTGGCAGTTGCTCTTCGCCTGGGCTGCGTTGTATGTGAACCTCACCGATGCATCTGCGGTTCCATGGTGGAGGCCAACGGCCATCACGCTCTCAGCTGCTGTCGATGTGCAGGGAGATTCCCAAGGCACCATGCCTTAAACGAAATCATCCGTCGGGCGCTAGTATCAGCAAATGTACCGTGCATACTGGAACCTCCAGGTCTCAGTCGCTCGGACGGAAAACGACCCGACGGAATGACTCTGATACCCTGGGAGAGAGGTAGATGCCTCTTATGGGACGCAACATGCGTTAGCACATTTGCAGCGTCACACCTGAGCCGCACTACGATCTCGGCTGGTGCTGCAGCGGAATTTGCGGCTCGTAAAAAGCTGGATAAGTACGCCGAATTACTACACCGGTACATTTTTGTCCCCCTGGCAGTAGAGACGTCGGGTTGCTGGGGCAGTGATGGGAAAAAATTCATCTCTGAAATCGGGCGGCGGCTAAGGGAGAGTGAGGGCGATCCACGTTCCGGGTTGTTCTTGGCGCAAAGGTTGTCCATTGCGATACAGCGCGGGAACGCAGCTAGCGTACTGGGCACCTTTGCGCCCAGGGCAACCAGGAGCGACCTTTTGTAAATATTATTATGTATAATATGTAAATAATGTCAATGTAAATTTGTTTCTGTAAATAGGTTTGTCTAATATTACTATAGAAATAAAATCATGCTAACGAAATTATACGATTTATTATTATTTTCCCATAAATAATATACCTACCATACTTTTGCCGATCTAGACTGTGATAAACGTGGTGATTTGGTGATAAAGGTACGTACATACATACACACATACATAGTACCTAACCACAGTCTGGTACGTTGTTGCTTGTCTAGACAAGCTTAATTATTTGTGAGCGAGCTGCAATTGTATTACGATACGAATCAAATGGTTGTTTTAATTTTAATCCTTCTAAGCAAAATAAAAATGAATGTATTACGTGAAATATTTAGACGTATTCAGAATTTATTTCCAAACTATTATATACAGCACCTATTTTATTTGGTGAGGTTGGTCGGTTAACCGCTTTTACTGATAAATTTGCTTATCGCAATTTATATTACCAAAAAGTGACTTGAAAAAATAATAAAAACTAACGAACTAAACCAATACAAAAGTGTGCTTTTGCTAATAAATAAATAAAAATGTATTTATAGTTTACGCACTTTTATGTCAAGTGGTTAAGTATCGTCTTATTTATTTTACAATTAAAATTATATGCTAATTGTAATAAATGTTAAAAATATATATTCGTAATTTCACCGCTACACATTTTTTTGGAATTATTTAATCTGTGGTTATAGTAGCGAAATATGAATTTAAAAATGAACAAATAAATAAATATATTACTTACATGATGATGATGATGACTGCTGCTTACCACTGCTAGGTAAAAACTTAAAAAAAATTGTAATAAGTAATTAAAAATCTGCTCGTAATTATTCCAATTCGTAATTTGTAAAATGTTTGCATATATAGTATCGATAGGTCATTGTTCGTTGGACTTCTTTAGAATCGAAGTCAACGCCCTTCTAACACTATATGTCTACGGAGACAGAAATAATTAAAAGTCAATGATTAAATAGACCGAGGATCGTGTCTTTCGCCTTGTTTCACCTATTTCTTTAACCAGTAAATTAATTTTTAATTGTGTACTGCTGATGAATTATGGTTTCTTTTTGAAAGGGAGATTTTTTTAAATTGACCTATGTTTGTGTCGAAAAAGTACATTTAATCAAGTTTTACCGGACTTGCAAGAAGGTGTTGCCATTTTAATAAGCAGGGTAACAATAGGTGACGCTGCTTCCCTGGTCCAGTTTTAGTGAACAGAATGGTGAATTTGACCTACCCGTACCACATCTTGAAGTCAAGAAAATATATCGACGTTTCTTACAAAAGAGTTTTCAAGATTCAAGACACCAACTGTATCCAGTACAGAGCTAGTAAAGCTGAATTAGCGCCTTGTGAGTTACGCAATAAACACACATAAGATTTCCATTTGTGTTCAGCAGGGCTCTTGACTGTCCATTTTTATTGTCAAAGTAAAACTTCCCGAAAACGCCATTATGTTACAGTTTGCCCTATTGCGCAATTTCCATTAAAAATAGCAGTGAGTAATGAATCATGTAAACTTCAAAGATAATTTCAGTAATGCCGCCTTTTACGTTTTAGGGCCTTTTTGTGAAAGGAGGAATGTATACCGTTATAATAATATACGAGTAATCCGCTGAAAGGATAGGGATAGAATGTCAGATAACGACCGGAGTACTAAACAAATCCAGTTTAAACTGGTCTCAGCCAGTTTTCTTTCGAGTTTCGAGACTTGTAGATCATTATTTTTTTATGAATATTGCAGGTTCATTTGCTTTAGTACCTTCTTAAGTACGTATAATGTTTCGTAAAATAATTTAAAAATCGAAATTTAAATTTAAACCATGTCTATGTAAATATTTGTGCCAAATTACAGATGTACAAAACATTGATGATCGATATCAAATTAAGATCCTTCGGTTTGGAGGCCAGCAATATTTAAACGAACCAATACACAGTTCAGTGCCATGTGAATCAAATGGATTCAGTACATAATATTGTATAAGTACTGCTGGATACTACAGCCTTCACTACACTACATAGTATAAAACAAAGTCGCTTGCTCTATTCCTATATCCCTATGTATGCTTAAATCTTTAAAACTACGCAACGGATTTTGTTGCGGTTTTTTTTAATAGATATATTGATTCAAGAGGAAGGTTTATATGTATAATATACATAATATACTTAAGGACAACCCACAATAACCATTTTTCCGTGCGGAGCCGGGGCGGGTCGCTAGCATACCTACTGTTGGTAACAAATGTATTTACGCGTCTGTAATACTAAATTCTATACATTGAGAACGTAGCGCGGCAGCAAATACAACCTTGTTACTACAAGGTGATGGTACTCGTAGGTACAACACTTTTTGTCATGTATATTGTCTTTGTTCAGATGCTTGGAATGTTTTTGGATTTTGGTGATTTTGGGCGCAAATAGTGCATTGTACATTTATTCACAATATCGTAAAGCTGCCTTTGACTATAATTACCATATTATAAATATTATTTTCACATTGTAAAGTGATGAAAGCTTCGTGTGTAGCCTTTCATATCATTAGCATTTGATATTTAACGCCCTTTGCCCTTTTCTGTAAGATTCTGCTGAAAATATCAGATTTTTTCGCTCTCGGTCGAGTAGTGCTTAATATTTATTAATACCTAGAGATGAGTGGGTAATTCCCCTAATCATATTAAATGTTACAGGTTATAACGTAGGAGTATAACGCAGTTAGATTGCTTGCCCACAAAATTTAAAAAAATAATTTATTGCACTAAGCGTACCCGTCAAATTGATCGGTGTTCTTTGTAGAATAGGCTGTATTATATTATCTGTGGCTGGGTGCAATTCGTGTGGGTGCTCCAAATGGTATATATACCCTGTATATATTCGCCTCAAAAATTTTCTATGGAATTAAAATATTTTCCCACAGTTGTAATCCTGTTAAATATACTACTATTGCTAGGTATATATAACAGTCAGAAGGGAGGTGTTGCCTTAATCTTTACGCTTGGTTGACGGGTTGGGGGTCTATTTGTACAAACTGAAAAAATAATTATTATTTTGATATTAATAGGGAGGTTGGGTGAAGTAATAAGGAAAATTGAATGTTTATATGAGAATAAATAAAAAACATAAAAAAAAGAGTAAGCTGTATACTTAATTAAATTAAAAATTGAATTTCATTACTAAATCAATCGTTACAGTTTAGAATAAACAGCAGCATATAAAAATTAAATTAATAAAATACTGTAGTGAATTAATACTGATATTAACTACATATTTGATAATGAGATACGTTATCTATCAGGATAGATTATTTAACGCGTGATAGATGGATGTGGGTAGACGAATAAGAAATTAAATTACAATAAAAAAAAGCTTAACTAACCACTGACTCGTATTCATAACAAAAGCACTCTTAACAGCTTTAAGGTACGAAAAATAATAACTTTTTAACGTTGTATGACAGTTATGGCATTATTTACTCACAATAAATAGCTTACAGTCTTCTTATAAATTCTAAAGTCCAAATTTATAAGTCCCTTTCAACATTTACAAGTTTTGTGAAAAACTGAAATGGTGTTTCATGAAAAAATACTCAATTTAGAGAAAGCAAGTCAAGACACCCGCAAAGACGACAAGGAAATGCTTTGATGATTCATTGCTGTCTTTCGTTGTAGCTTTAGGATGAGCAGTAAAGGAAAGGTTACATTTAAATTGAAGTTTCCGCTTGAGTTTGCTAGTTCGCAGCGATGGGGGCCCTAACGCCTACAAACTATAACACATTACTTGCGGAGTTAGGCCCACGCCTAAAGATGAGCTCTAACTGTTACGCCTACGATCGAAATTTTGATGCTAGATACTACTCGTTGGTACATGTGGTTATAAACGATTAGACACAGTTTTTTTATATGTTGGGTTTAAAATGATTGGTGACAAGTTTATATATATATTTTAGTACATTATTATTTTATGATGGTCTTTGTTCAACGTATGTAAATAAATTCTGGATTATGTATGACAGATTCGTTACTTCACAATTTCAAGCACGGGTTTCGACGAAGCTTGCTTTTCCCACCTCTCTGGGTGACATACAATATGGAATGATTTATTTTTTTACTTTTTAACAGATACCGACTGCGTTCAAGTCCCTGCCCAAGCTCAATAATTTATATTATTCGATTCGATTTAAAATAGAATTAATACGTAACATACTACTATGCCACCGTATCGTAAATTATACTACAATTCCTTCTGTGACTACAATTAGTACTTATTAAATGAAATCCATAAGTTTCAAGTACTGTTATATTTAAAACTAGTATTCCGCCCCGCGGCTCATTCCCGTGGGAATGAAGAATTTTCCAACGGTAAGAGGTAGCCTTTGTCCTTTCTCAAGATCTATTCTAACTTTGTACTTGTACCACAGCTTGTACCAAGTTTCATTAGAATCAGTTCAATAGTTTCGGAGCCTATTCAACTAAAGCACACAAACAATCAAATCTTTCCTCTGTTTAATATTAGTATATATTATCATGAAGATAAGATATTTTAAGGTCTACAGTATGTAGATGATTCTGAGCTTAGTCATTTTTCTTCAGAAGTAATTTTTCCGTGTGGTAGGTATTATTACGCCCTCATTGGGCCGGCGAAGATCAAAGTGGGCGCCGTTCCAAGTAGAGTCCAAACCGCGGGTCCAAATAATGAGTGAGGCTTCAGGTATTTCCGCTTCTTTGATTTATTTCACTCAACAACAGACACCCGATTCACGAAGCCACAAATTACAAGTAGCAGTTATAATTTGATGTTCATTGCTTGTGCAATCGGTCTCAAAAGCCAACCTTTATATTTTTATCAATATCGGCTACGCATTGTATGTAGATTTGTATCTACTTGCAATTTAAAAACTGTATTTTAAATTTGAGCGTTGTAGCTTTTGTGCACAAGGTTTGTTTTTAATATATGATCGACCTGATTTATCATTACCGTTTCAGTCTACTTACACATTAATTTTATTCAGAAAATTAAACCTAGCTCACTATAGGAGCTCGAAAAGGTGTCACACGCGACATAGTGACATAAGAATTATAGTTCTATCATTATGTCGCTTTTTGATACTTGGAATTTAACCTCTCGCATTTCTGTTATGTAGAAGCCCTACAGATGCTAATCATTCAAGTCTCGCCGAAATCGCATTCATCCAGTCACCTTTATTTTCTGAAAATCTATGTACTTAGCTCATTATAAACATAAAAATCCTTCAGACTAGCCAACGAAAAATCTGTATTATTTTTTTAAATAACTACTTAATTTTTAAATATATTATATTCGCGAAGATGTGATACAACTTATCATATTGTAGATAGAAAACCATTCGCTAACCTTTCGGCTTAACCAATTCAAATGTTAATTTTAAACCTCGCATACAAAAACTTCCCCCTGCATTTGGCCATCACAGATGTATTTTTCTTTCATATGAGGCTAAAGACTTCGGCAGCACTCCGCCGCGCTTAATAAAAAAAATATATCTTTTGGCGTTTCATAATATTGTCTGCGTAAGCCGTTTTTTCTTTGTAATTTTTTAAAGAAGCGTCTAAGGCCATTTTTGAAACGATTTCATTGCATTTTAAAATTAAAATTAGAATACCTAAGTTTACTTCTATTCAGATAAGTAATGGATGTCTTTCAAAAGTCTACGAGATCTTTGCAATTCAGGGTCGTATTAAGACGCTAATTACTACTAAAGTAGAATTGACAGGTGCGGGTAATGTGATCAGCTGATTAGTTTTTTAAATTTATTTTTCTTAATTTTAATTAAAATTAATGACTATAATCAAGCGACTAAGCAATCGAATTAAGCTGACCATTTTATTTAAATAGAAAAAATATAGACTCTAAGTTTGTATGTAGAGAACCTAGGTAGCCCGGGAGCTATCTTAATTTTGCAATAGATGGAGATTAACAAAAATTCTGCACTTTTATGCGGCTAGGATTCGAAAATATTATAGCATCTTAAAATTCCTTTAAAACGTTCCTTACATAAACATTCAGCCTGATTTGGAATTACATATTATGTATTTTCAAAAATATCGTAAGTGTTCTAGTCTATAAGTTTTTTCCATTGTATGTCACCGGCCTGCTTACATAAATCTATTATTTGAATGAAAATCCACTCGTAAGGCGGTGAACAGAACAGAACCATCAGAAAGCAGGTAGTGCGTTAGATTTATTAGATCGTAACCGTTGTCGTCGCTCGGGTCGTGCGGCCTCGGAGAGTCGCGCGAAAAATAAACACGACGCCATTTTGTTTCTGCTTCTACGAAAAAAAAATGCGTTTGTAGAATCTTAGCTGCCAGTAACAACCATAGTTATATAAAAAGCAAAAAAAGAAAACTACCTCTATGGTTACAAATTACAATTACAACAATATAATACTATGCATTATTTTTATACAACATTTATTTATTTATTCACAAGTTTGTCTTTTAGTTAAAGAGTGTTTATCCCAAAGAGAGGGTGAGAGTCATAATGAATTGGGCATTTTCTTTTGACTTTATTGGTAGGGGTTAGACCATTTTGATATTAAGCTAGAATTTATTGAATTCAAATTTCCCCAGCATTTTTATTTAAGTGCTTAGAATAAAATTGAGAAATGTCTAAACATGTAAATGATAATATTGTATAATATTGAAGATATCTGTGTTACGAAATAAAATAGTTACAAAATTTTACAATAATTCATGGCTTGATATTCCATTCAATAGATTGAAATACAAATAGCATGGCACAAAAGAAAAAAAAACTGTTATTGTAATTCAGTAATGTTTGTAAGTAAAATTGCTCTAGGTAATACTTGTAAGAGGGGCACGCTTAATTTAATACAGAAATATAAGACCATTGGGGGATAGAATACTCAATAATAAATGTTTGTTTAGTACTAGACTAAGTACATTTAGTACGATACATTACTTTTCATAATACAATTTTAAAAATTACGTATAAAATTCCACTCGGAAAATTGTATGAGTGTTTTCAGCGTTTCGTTATTCTTCGCTGGTTTCTTTGCTTCGTATAAATTCCTCATAGCCCTGTCTAGTCTGGAGCTGATGTATCAAAGTAACAATTTATAAATTGTATCAAAGCAACAATTTATAAAAAGTACAATGCTTAGCCGATATGATAAAAGAAGAGGTATACAATGTACTCATCGAAGTACTTAAACCATAGATGAACAAAATTGTAGGTATGTGCAACGGAGCCCGGTCTAGCTTCTAACAGTAAATAGCTATTCTACGTTGCGACCACGTTCCGACTAACGCATTTCGATAATAAGATCTCAGAACGTGTCCAAACTAGAATTTCGGTCTGTATCAGCATTTATGATATGTTGCTGTTGAAATTGTTCATTTTAAATCAGGAATAAAGAACTAATATTTTTAATAAGAATAATTATTTCATTATCACGGCTAAAGCAAAGAAAACGAACAACAAGAACATAAGAAATTACTTTCTTAAAATTTACTTCCTTTAAACTTGCTTCTTTTACTTGATAATATCAAACCAAACCAATATTAAGATAATTAGATAGGTATGTAACGTTTGTAATGAAATTCAAATAAGTTCTTTACATACAATGAAGACAATTTAAATATGTTCGGGTTCGGCTCCATCTACTCAAAGATCCTTTAATTTAAATATCCCGTCTATACCGTCATAAAGTTACGTTATTAGTCGCCTAAATCATATTGAATCCGTCATCATTGCGTCATTACTTTTCCTTAAAAACACTGAAGTAACGGGAAGCATCGCAACTCGCAAGAGCCGAATCGGGATTCTTGTTTAAAACCTCACTCAAGTTTCAAACGACATCAAAATGCAATTTCGCGTCCATTACGCTTTTAGACTTGCAATGTTTAAGTTTTTACTTGATCACTAAGCGGTGAACACCAAACCAAGCAACGCATTCCATTTTTAACATTTATGCAATAGAACAAATTTTGCAAATAATCAACTTTTCTAACTCTTTATTTAGAACCGTGACGTAAATAATACGATAAAGCACTCTTACGAGATCTTCTAGGATATAAGCACGGACGGAATATATATCACTAGTGTTATATCCACGGATTTGACACTTATATCCATGGATTCCATGGATATTAGTGTCAAATGTTTAACGTACGTATATACATGTGGGATAATGGGTTTCGAATTAAATTCTTGATAATCTCAATTGAAGTTTTATTTTCATTATTAAAAATTACAGAGCAAATGAATCGTATCATGGTCGTCGTTCGAATACAAGAATCAATCTTCCTTCATTCTTTCATTCTCATCTCACTCTCTCCAATTGTTAATCATCATTCGTTCAAACTTACATTTCGTTTCACTCATACTTCTTACGTTCCATTCCTACATACATAATAAATTTCTTTATGGAATTAAAATAATTTGTTTTACAGCAATTGATCAACTTTCGTAAAGAACTTGTCTCAGATACGAAAAACGTCATACGGACAACCTGTCTGATGAAAATTACAATTTTATATGGGAGTGTTGATTTCAAGTACGGTGAGTGACACTTGATTGGTTGGTACCTTTTCGACAAAAGCTTTAGAAAAACTCAATTGTAAAAAAACACTATTTTGTATATCATAATAATCTTCTTTGAGTTCAGTTTTAAAAACATCAGCAATATCATCGGTGAAAGGAAAGGTAATCTACACTTTTAAATGTACAGGTTGTCTCAATTTAGTCAAGTTATATCTTGGTAGCTATTATACCTATAGGTGGCTATTCTATACTAATATTTATAACTATATTACTATAGCCACCTTTCGAGGTTTAGTTCTGGAACAAAGTTTCTCATTTTGTTGACCTCTTTGATTTGATTCCTTTGTCTAAAATGTCAAGGGCAATCCTGTTTGAAACGATTTTGTTGAAAATACAGGATTCTGGAAAATTTCCACATTATTATAGTGTTATGTTATACTAGCTTACCGCCGCGGCTCCGCCTGCGTTGACAGTTTTTCCCGAAGGAATTAGGCACATTTTTCCGCGGTAAAAGGTAGCCCATGAGGATGAATGGAGCTTTCTAATTGTGAAAAAATTTTTGAAATCGGTGGAGTTATTTTTACTAAATAAATTGATTTTTCAATCAAGGGTTTATTAGGGTTTATTTTTCTTTACTTTACAAATTCACTTTTTAAATAGATTCCGTCTGTTTCATTTTCACTTCGTTTTAAAATACTTTTTCTTCGTCGTAATTAATTAAAATTTCTACATCAACAATTCTCTCACCATAATCGACATAGCAAAACATTCTATCCAATATCTTTACTTGCATCAATCTCACCCACCATCATCATCATCATCATCATCATCATCAATGCGTTTTATTCAAATATATAAGAGATTCTTAGATGGGTATTTCTTAAAAGATTTGTGATTTATCTTAGAAAGTTACAAAAATATAGCAACTACTGCCAAGCTAAAAGGTAGAGTCACAGTTGTAGACTGATTGAATAAAGAAGTATAAGGTTTGAATAGCAACTCTGTTTCTACTAAATGAGTTACAGTTCCTGGCTCGTGCCAAGAAGGAAAAGTTTATCATTTTCCTCTTCGCCGTATCAACTAAATATATTACCGAATTGAAATCCAAATTTTCTTCAAATAGCTTTGTAATAGAGATCGGTCTTGTATAGTCAAAATCACGATCAGCAACTTTGGTCCATAGACTATTAGAACAAGTCATGGAGTCATGACTGGTCGGTGCGGTGCTGCGAGTCAACATCGTCTAATGACGCTGGCTACGTCACCCGTTTCCTACAGCGCACGTATGTAGCCGTACCAGTGACGCAATTGGCTTTTTCAATGTCTTATCTACAGTGAAGTATGTTGTCATTCGTCGAGCGCTCGCCGCGCTGCGCACACGCCGCTCGCGCCTGCGTTTATTTTTGTTTCACTTGTGTCTTTGTGCGTTTTCATCACAGAAGACAAAGTGGCGAATTGCGCTGTGCCGTGCCAGTGTTTTGAACTTTGTGGCTAGTGACATTGGAACCATTTCGATAACTAGGTCTTGGAGCTTCTAACATGTATATGTCAGGGTTCTTCATACTATCTTCGGATTTATCTTTTAGGTTGGTTTTTGCAGTGTATTGTTTTTTTTATTTGATAATATACAATATGTTTAGTTTATGTTGCTTGCTGGAAGTGATCGCGAGCGGTGAGCGTACAACAAGTTGTGAACCTGATTGGCCCGTTCAGCCGTTAATGCATTGTTCTTTGACCTAGTACTTGTGATTGTGAAATAATTAGGGTTTCTCCTTGAATTGTTCTCATTCTTTTACGCATTTATATTTCAATTGAATTTACATTTATGGTACTCATTGATTAGATGCAATAGAGCTTATCGAACATTATGAAAATTTTTCAATTGCCCATTAAAGGAAATACTGGTTGTTACTTTCCGTTCAAAACAATTTGGACGGTTAACTCGTTTGAACTATTTCCACCTAATTAGCACATTTGGGAGTCGCTAATCAGTGCTAGCTAATGTGTCCGTGTGGTTGTTACAGAATGACGCCGCAAGAGGAGCGGGAGAGCGCGCGCAGCGGCGAGATCGCGGACGGGTTCGAGGACGACATGTTCGGCCCGTCGCGCACCGAGCCCGCCGCCGCGCGGCCCAAACTCTCCATGATCTCAGCCCGCCTCCGCGCCAACGAAGAACGCAAACGCGTCATAGAAATCTGCTCACAAAAGCTGGAGAACATCGAAGACCCGGCGCGCGACCTTCGCCGCTCCGTCTGCATCAACAACACATACTGCCGGCTCAGCGAGGAGGCGCGGCGGGAAAAGGAGGCGCGGCGGCGGCGGGCGCGGGAGGAGTGCGACGACTCCTGGTCGTCGGTCGGGAAGAAGGCCCGGCGCGCCGTGGAGGACGAGTGCCTGGCGCTGCTGGACGCGATCCCCGAGCTGGGCGACGCGAACCTCGGCTGCGCGCAGCTGGCCCGCCAGCAGATGCCGCGCCAGGACGTGCCGCTGCTGCCGCCGGGGCTGCTAACGGTGCTGGACTCGTGACCGCGCCGCGCGCCCCTCCCCGCCCCGCTGTGAAGCGCGCGCGACTGATATGCTCGCGTGGCCCGAATGCACGAGTCGCTGACCGCGTTACCGGACACTGCATTTCGAACGCGCTCGCCGCCGGCGCACGAATATTTCGCGCAAAGTGGCGACCGCTCGCGATCGGGAGCTCCAATTTAGCGCGGCCGATGGACGAGATTCGGAATGTTTATAATTTTTGTTACCCCGGAAGACGGACAGTGACGTTTAGCCAATTCAGTTCTTTGTTATAGAAGAGTACTTACTTCGTTAGCGTGTTTTTATTATTTAGTGAAAGTTGCTCAGGCGCTGCCATCGGGCGCGGTCCAATTAGTGTTCAACGATTATTTTTACTATCGAACAGAGGACTTGTATGCGTTATGTCTGCGTGCACTACGTGGCAAGGACGTGACGTGTACTGTACCAGAGATATACTGAGGAAGTTTAATGATTGAGGAGCGTAGTTATAAGCGGTAGTTATGTTACTTTATTGTACTATAAATAATTATTATAGTGATTAAGAGATAGTGCAAAACGACTGGGAACGGTTGCGCAGAGCTCGCGATGATTCTATCTCGCTTTAATCTTTAGTATTACTTTCGAGCTGCCTTTTGAGAGTACGAAATATTATTTTAAGACTGCGACGACCGTGGACTGCAGCCGACGACTTACACATGTCTAATTGGGACAGTGACCGTTTCTACCAACCGATAGCTTCGAAACCGAAAGTAAAAGTTAACATCTGCGAGGTGAAGCGCGAGTGAGATTGCACCGAAAAAACGCGCCGTAGAGTGCCGTAGAGTAGGTGTTACGGAGTTACGTCTCGGGTCTCGTAACTGGTACGAAAAACAGAGATTAGTTCCAAGTTGCGTGTAAGTGAATACATAGATAAGTAATATCGTCGGCCGCAGTGGATGATTAAGTTTGCCTCCCGTTGGGCCACGCTGGGCCAAGGCTGGCGACGCGTTGGCCGCCAACGCCCGAATGTTTAGTCATGCATCGCATTTCAACAAGTCTGAATTAACTTTGAATGAGTTTTGTTAAACATTTTCGGGTTTAAGTTTATTTTTTGTTTAATTATGTTACCTACCTTATGTGACCATTTTACGCTTTGTTACCATTATGATGATATTCGTTTAGACTTATAGTATAGACTATCGGTAATGTTTGCTTTGAGTCACGAATGCGTTGTTTCAATCGAGGCTTGTGTTATAATTGTTAATTTAATATTTGGGGCAATAAAAATTTCAAATAGTGAAACGTCGGTTGTGCAATAAGTTTGTTAGTGATCGACTTGTGCAATTGCTGTGAGGAAATAAGGTTCCTTTTCTTTTGAAATCTTAATTGTCACAAAATGTATTGGTAGTAGCCCGTTTCGCCCCTCTGAATAGTAAATAGGTACGTGGAGAGTACGGGGTGAGTTTTAGAGACGGGATGGGGTCGACGGGGGTTGTGGGGGGTTGAAGAGGGGTGGGGGCGGCGGGCGCGGCTCTCCGTACCGTTCCCAGCACTCCTGTGATATTAGCCTAGCCTGTGTGTCGTATTTGTGCTAGTTTCCCCAACCAAATCGTTCGGATATCGTGCTATGTATTAAAAATGCTTCGAAATAATCGATTCCTTTTCTATTGGCCATTTTATACGGATTAACCGGATTTAAAAGTCGTTTGACGAGAGTAGCGTTTAGATGTCTTTGTTGATGTGAACGTAGCACTTTTGTTTTGTATAATTTCTTTAGACTTTGTATGTAATGTTGATGAATCATGTAATTACGCTTTGTAATACTCAGTCGTTGCCCTTATTTGGGCACGGTCGGGACTAAGTCAACCACACACTGTTCAATAGTTGTTTACATACAAATTTACCAAAATGTATTTACAAATCGATTATAGAAACGCACATTATACATACATATAAGTAGGTAACCATCGAATTGAGCTGCGCTTGACGTGATGAGATGTTATGAAATCTGTGCACGGTTTTTTAAGCAGCCATTTGTTATTTGTATGACCAAGCTTTAGAACAATTTCAAACGCTTATTTTTTTCCAAGCGCGGCTTCAAGTCAAGAACTCGTCATGTGGGGAAAGTGAGATTTTAGAATATTTTCATGTCGAGCCTCGGTATATGCCTGTCCTTATCTCTCGTATTACCAAAGAGCAAGAGGAGGATGGTACAGAATCTCGTTACGCGTTTTGAGCGAAAAAATGAATTGAAATGTCGCAACAAGACTCACATTCTATTGAGAAATCGAAGCGATGTGAGCGTGACATTGATTGAATTTGTTTTCAAATAATAATTATTGTCGTTATTTCAGTCCTCGTTCAAATGTTTATAATCAATTAAATTAAACTAAATTGATACTATGTGTAACATTTAAGTCAGACTCAATAATGAATAAGTATTAATTTCATACAATATTCTGTTATGTATCTGAAATGTTTGTTGATTTGTCTTTAAATTTGTTTTCGAACTAGCTGCACACTTATAATGGTATAATTGACAATTTTATACATACAAAAACACTTTATTCTGAAGGGTCAGTTAAAATCAGAACAGTTTTTGATGTGCCGTATGGGGTGTTGCAAGTTCAGTTTTCTGTTTATGTCATAACATTTTAAATCACTTTGATAACATTATGTTAGTCATAGAGTAAACATTTTTATTGGAAATTTTCTTATAAACTCTAAAGTCCCTTATATATAAATATAAAAGTGAACGAACAAATTCCAAGTAAGTCTGTGCCTAAGAATTTTTCTAGAAGTTATGTTAAGTCTACCAGTTTTGTTCCTTCAATTACCTAAGCGTTTTGTTCTAAGTTATTTGAACGAAGGTTGCCCTAAATTTAACCGAGCAAAGTCTGATACTTTCAGAATTACAAAATTCAGGTACAAAATTATACGAAGGCTCGACAGATTGTTTGGTGAATGTAGATGACATTGAACAAAAATGTTATCGTAATTTTATTAGCTGCTATTTTCTAAATGTTCCCTGTCTTAGGTTAAGAGATGATCATTAAATAAATATTAAATTAAAATTTAAATGTCGTTTATGTTTTTTTATCTCCTTGCAAACCTGTAGTTACCTAAATATTTGGTGTTATTTGACTGCCCACTTGACCATTAGTCAAATAGTAAACCTAACGTGATATGCGTTTGGAATTTCATCTACACTAATATTATTAAGAGGAAAGATTTGTATTTTTGTATTTGTGTGTGTATGTTAGTAATGAATAAACTCAAAAACTACTGAACTGATCTTAATGGAACTTGGTACAAAGATAGAATAGTTTGGGGAGTAACAAAGGCTACCATTTACCGCAGGAAAATCCTCGATCCCACGGGAAAAAATGTTTACGCAGGTGGAGCTGCAACGGAAGGCTAGTTTAAGAATAAAAAGAAGAAAATAACACACACACATTGTTACATTTACATGATTCTGGATTGAATGATACGCATGGTTGCGACCGTCTGATAATATTTGTCTAAACAATTGTTTGCGAGGCGGCCACAGTTTGGTCAAATAAGTATATGACTAAGTTCGCAGTCTAGTAAAATAGTTGATGAAGCAACGGCGTGAGAGGTATAGGTAGCTGATAGCTTGCTTACGACTATGGTCTGTATACAATTGTTTACCTAGACAAATAATTATCAGACGACTATACTGCAACTATTGTGCTGCGATATACATAATATTATAATAAGTATACCACATTATAATTTACCTGAACAACCTTTCTCGTGATTTTGATTGGTTCAAACAGAAATGAGTGTTACCACAGAATACCAAATAGTAGTCCCTACAGAAGCTCCACTAGGCGACATAATTCAAATAAATTGCAACCCTATCTCTGTTACAATAAAGTGCAATTCAGATCGCACGGCGCTAGGCGAAAAAACGAAGTTGCTGCATCTCTTTCTCTCGCGTTGCGCTATCTCTTTTGCCACTCTACTAACACCTTTAGGGCTGTCGTCTTTGAGAAAATAAAACATCTGATTTATTAACCTATAAGGTACCTACCTTTTACTCAAACAAATGATGGTTCAAATAAACCAATGCTACTACTATTTAATAAGTAATAGTATTACTCGTATTATAATGTTTGCAAACTATATATACTCGTCAGTAGGTAGGTAAGTACTTTAGTTTATGAAAATACGTCATAATGTTACTGTAGGTTTGTCAGAGAAAATTATGAGGACAAGAAAAGAGATCTAAAAAAGACACATCCGATCCAGTCCTTTTCCTTTTATTTTTGCATCCATAAACACATCAGCATTTGTCGTATTGTTGTGAAGTCATTTTCGTAATTTGAGCGAGCGCACGGTAGCCGAAATGACCAATCTAGCTGGACAGAAATGGTTACTTCAAATTCCCTATTCTTTAATCAGAAACGATAGTCAACATTCTAGAACTAAGACATCAAACATTAACCTAGTGAAAATACCACCCGGTAACCAAATATTTAAATCAAAATGTGGGGAAGTGAGTATTTTTACTACATTTTTTGCGGATCTTTACTTTATACGTCTCGAATTTTCGAAGTGAAACCAGTAGATATTATTAAACTTTTAACCATGGATCCTGAGGTAGTAGGTAAGTAGTATTTTATTTATATTTAACTTTCTCAAAGATCTTTTCGGTTGCATTGATAATTGCAGATGAAAATTATGAAAACTACTTTTTTGACGAAATTTTATGTTTCACAGTCTGGGAACTACTTGTACCCTCTTGTACCAAGGCTAATTTTTTTATATATTATAGCTACATTATTAAACTTGTAAATAAAATAGTTTACAGGCCCCTCACGAGTGCGGTTCAATAATATATATTTTTTTGTTTCAGAACACATAGGTCCGTTTCAAGGAAACAATTTTTTGAACAATGGATTAAATACACCAAAGATAAAAGAATTGCTGCTTTGTTTGATTATTTTTTGACGAGGTTTGATTTAAAAGACGAAACAGAAGAATGTTTACGAAATATTAATATGAAAATTTATAAAATATCATCGAAAAATGACATACTTGCGGAAAAACACAAAATCGGTTTGAAAGTCTTCCTGCAGGCGTTCAATCGTTAAATGGAGAAGAACTGAAGTTTTCTTTATCATTGCAGCCATCTACGTCATCGTTAGGTACCTACTTACTACGAGTAGTACTGTACTATACGAAATAAAGAGTTTGCGAAATTGTTAGCTTTCGAACTGGATCGAGTCCCGGCAGAGAAGCGTGCTATGCTATGCTATGTATTCAAAAATACTTAATTTTATACGATAAGGGTGCAAGTAGTCAGTTTGCCCATCTTCAATAATTCTTCTGATAGTGATTTTTTTTAAGTTATTTAAGTAATCATACTAATATTAATATGTAAAGAAGAAATATTTGTGTTTTTGTGTGTCTGCGTGTGTATGTTGGTAATGAATAAACTCAAAAACTACTGAACCGACTTCAAAAATCATACATCATTAGAAAACTCCATTCACCCTGACCTGAGTAACATAGGCTAACTTTTACCGCGGGAAAATGCCTCAGTTCACAGGAAAAGCTGATATCGCGGGCGGAGCCGCAGCGGAAAGCTAGTAATAAATATGATCATAACATACATTTCATTTATTTATATTCTAAAAACAATTAAACAGTGAAAATACATCAAATATAAACGTCCTTTTTTGTTGTGCATAAACCATTATAAACTGATCTCTACTTGCATACAAAGTCTACTCTAAGATAGGTCAGCTTATACTGGTTTTTCTTTTTTATTATTATTTGCACTTATTATCAAATCAGGTACATTTTTTATGATACATTTTGTATTATTACAACGTGTAGGATGTAAAACGGGCTAGAAATAATATTGTCCAGCTGGATTGGCCTTTTCGGCCACAGTGGAGCGGAGCGGCGCGTAATAACGACGCGTCACGCGCGCCCGGCGACTGTTCGCGTACTGATGTAGCTAGCCCTGCCTTTCATCGGCCGGGGCGATATTTCGCCCGTCATACCTATTCTCACGAGTGGAACCCCCCTGGTGTTACTTAAGTGAGATTTTTTTAATTTTGAAGTATGTTCAAAATCTCAACCAGTCATATACAATCTTACGTCACGGACATTAAAACAGGAAATCAAGTGCAGAGTGCCCCAAAGAGACTTGCTTTGCAAAGTGGAACGCTCTCACTTAACAAGGCTACGCTTGGCTCTTCGTAGCAATATTCGTAGCGACCTTGCTACGAGCGCTACGACGTAGCATCACGAGTAACGTTAAAGTAAGTATCTAAGATTTTTATGATTATGTGTTAGAAGTAGTAGTGAGTATGTATAAAGTTTAAGTGATAGGTATTCAAATCTCAGGCCTATGTACTTAAGCATATGACATGTTTCGTAATGCAATCGTTCCCTGGCTCATTGCTGAATGTGTGTGATATTCTATACTAAATAAAAGTACTGTGTGCCTACCGATGCAAAGCAAACATTTTAAGTGTAAGTAGATAAATATGTATGTTTGCATATTTTAATATTATTTTTTTAAATCTATGCTGGGATGGGAAATAGAAAAAATATCTGGAAGGTAAACTAAAACTAAAGTTTTTTTTAATTATTGGAGTTAAATGGTTTAGTAGTTTACCGATTAAAAATACCACAGAGAAATACTGTATAATGTTGCATATCAAAATACAAAAGGAGATCTTGTCACAGATTAATAAATAGTTTGATCCTGTTTACCAAGCATCACTGCACGCACATTAGCTCAAATCGATAACAATTATTAAGGAAATCATCCGTTTCCACAAAGGAGTATTATCATATCACATTGTGGTTTTCCCGCTATGAATGTGTGAAAAAGTAATGTTCTACCAAGAATACAACGTTATTAGGTCCTTTTAAAAATTAAATGTATTATTGTTGCTTCTTAATACTGGCAACATTGAATAAAAAATCAGGAGCTTGATTTGGAAATTTCATTTGCGGTACTTAAATCTATTTTCTCTGCGTTCCGTTCCCGTTTATCCCAAACCTTGGTCCAAGAAAACAAGGTCTTACAATTGGACCACGTGACTGACACGAGCTTACGTCATTTTGCCTATTCATCCTTGTCGAATGCGTGTAATAGACAAGGATGAACAGCGCAAAATGACGTAGGCTCGTGTCAGTCACGTGGTCTAATCGCAAGACCTTGTTTTCTTGGATCATGATCCCAAACCTAGTTTTACTTAGACGTCTTGCGATAGACAGTTTAGTGGTTATAATCTTCAAAGCAACATTTATCTAAATACTTTTAATATTTTTATTTATTTTTGAAAAATTATAGGGACGGGTAGACTTAAGTAATTTCAGTGTGTGTGAATTACGGCACAAAATAAAAAGGGTTACAGAAGGGACACTTAAAGTAATTAGGTACCTACCCTAAATTTATATTATTCACTAGAATACTAGTAATATATCCAAACGTGTATCAGGGTGGCGTGAGTTGATAAGTGACTACTAGCAAATGATAAGAATAAAACAAAAGATTTCACACGTGATAAGATAGTCGCCGATCACTAATAGGGAATATGCATTAAACATATTTTAATTATCTGGTACCTCAATTTGCCCAAAATTTACAAAAGCCGAATACCATATTTTTGATGAGGTGTTTGTTTTCTCTACAGACCATACTTGAAATGTATCAATTATTTGTCTCTTAAAAAAACGCATTTTTATGTGAATTTATAGGGCATGCTGTCTCGGATCTGTCTACCTATTCATTGATATAGTATTTGAAAGTAGGTACCTACTTTCAAATACTATATTCTAAACTAGAAAGATTTTTTCTCATTTTCTTACATAATTAGTAAGAGCTTCTCTCTCTTTATGTAGGTGAGCCAATATACTGCTTCAGACTGTGTAAAATTGCCTATAAAAACATCGTCAATGTGTGAGTGCGAAAACTGAAAATTATCGCTTTATAAATAAATGGGGACTTCTCATACACGATCAGCTGAGTTCAAACTAGGCAGAGCCTCTACTGAGCGTTATATAGACACCATATATATATATATATAATATATAACATCATAAGTATGTACAAATCAATGGAAGAGCCCTGACACAGGCTTTGGCTTAAAAGGCGACATCGGTCACTAGCTTGCATAAAGATATGTGAAAAGCCCAATTTTTTTTGTATCCAGACAGAAGGAGCTGCTTTGATTCCTTTGTTCATACTTTAGGTTAATATCTATATCAAAACAAGTAAGCGATTTAGTTAACGAGCTATCAGTTAGTGGTGGTATCGGAATCAATAGGCCTACCTCATAAATATGGATACGACTGCTCGCCTGGTGGCATTAGCAAAACAAACACGGGCTCTGGTGGTGACGATTATTTATTTATAACAGTGGATAGTAAAGGGATTGCTAGTGTAATTTCCATCGTTATTTGTTATGAAAAATAATTAAAATTATGAAAATCTACAATTGTGTGAAAGTCTGCTTGTTCACCTCAACATATTATTTGGGTTTTTGATAGTTATAGAGATTAGACAATGAGTCAAAGGAAAACTATCTTATTAAAAATCATACGAGCAGGGCAACCATAAACGTAAAATAAATCTTAGTATTATTTTAAAAAGACGAGAGCTTATTTATATAAAAAAGATACAATGAAACATTAAAAACTTTATGTGACATTTAATAATTCTTTCTTTTTACCTATGTGTTTAAAATTCCAACCATGTTTGGACGATTTGTTCCAAATCCTACTAAATATGACCTTCTAGAATACACGCTAAATAAATGTTATGAAATCCTATACTATGAACGATGAACTGAAAAGAAAATCACTTTGCTTGACAGCGTACTACTCAACTTTACCTTAAACAAATAGCAGTCGGAGTTGCCTAGAATGATTCACCGTTACTCCAGCTTCTTTAATCAATTTCACAAGAAGCGCTTATGAATATGACCCTAATTTAAAAATTGTTGGTAAGAACACGGTGAAACATAATCAAATTGTACGTTATCTGCTTGCTTATACACACTTTTCTTCATAATTAATCAAGACGAACCAGCCATATTCGATCTCTTCCGTCTTTGCTGGTTCCGGTTTTCATAAATTAATAGTTTTCTTTGCAGCGTCGAATGTCGAATGTCACGGATTTGTAAATCGAACTCTTTGTGGCCAGTAATCAGTATCAAACCATCATCTCCCGAACATGAAGCAAACGATGATTGTAGCTTCACATAAATGACGATATGATATATATTTTTTTATTGCACGTACACACGACACATACTGACAATATAAAAACGAAGTGTATGCTAAGTGCCTTATTGCTTAGAGCTATTTCTACTAGGCAACCCTGATAAGTTGAGACATCATACGTATGATTCATACATGGGAAGCATGTATGCCATACATGCATGCTATTATGATGATTATATAGATATAATAGATACAATATCCTGGGGTTAGTGAAAAAAGTTAGAACTATAAATACGAGTTTGCATATCGAAGTGGGGAAAAAATATGGAAATGTGTTTATGGTGTATCTGGAAATGTGTTTATGTGTTTCTTACTCTATGGTCCGGACGACCGACTTTCTCGGCTCGGCTTATGTAACCGGCTGTGATTTAAACCATAACTTGCGTCCGTCGGCTTTACCTGTACCTAATAAAGTCAAAGCTGTATTGGATTCCCAAAGTGAAATGTAAATTGTAGATAATGCTAAAAAGCTAAACGAATTCATATACTCGGCCTCGATATTTTTTATCCGAGAAATTACAGTTATAAACTTAGGTTATAAAAAAGATGTAAATGCGAAACTGGAAATTTATGATGAAAAATAATTATTATTTCATGATAAATATAGAAAAATAGTTATTAAGTTACATAAGAGTAAATCTTAAACACATCCCTTGACACTTACAGAAACTTAACACTTTCACTCATCACTAGTAACTCACATAAACTCCACACTTTTACCTTAATATTTTTAAATGTAAGTAACAAACTACATATTTATATACCAACCTATGTATTTAGATGCACAGAAACACCATAAATACACATTTTACTTAGGTACGCAATTAATAATTTTGATAAAACCAGTGTTATTAATAAAAGCGGCCAAGTGCGAGTCGGAATCGCCCATGAAGGGTTCCATAGCAGCCAGTAACATAATATAAAAGTTTTTGTAGTTCGTTGTGACTTTGATCGATGTTTTAATAATAGTGAAAGGTAAATTGCGGTTTACGATTTATGACGTATTAAAAAAAAACTACTCACTAGATCTCGTTCAAACCAATTTTCGGTGGAAGTTTTCATGGTTTTGCACATCATATATTTTTTTCAATTTTATCATTCTCTTATTTTAGAAGTTAGAGGGGGGGGGACACACATTTTTCCACTTTGGAAGCGTCTCTCGCGCAAACTATTCAGTTTAGAAAAAAATGTTATTAGGAACCTAAATATCATTTTTGAAGACCTATCCATAGATACCCCACACGTATGGGTTTGATGAAAAAATTTTTTTTGAGTTTCAGTTTTATGTATGGGGACCCCCTAAATTTATTGTTTTTTTTCTATTTTTGTAAGAAAATCTTAATGCGGTTCACAGAATACATCTACTTACCAAGTTTCAACAGTATAGGTATTATAGTTTCGGAATAAAGTGGCTGTGACATACGGACGGACGGACGGACGGACAGACAGACAGACAGACATGACGAATCTATAAGGGTTCCGTTTTTTGCCATTTGGCTACGGAACCCTAAAAAACTAAAAAAAAACTTCGAACCACAATAATGTACTTTTTACTCTAAGATAAAGAAGAGCGGGCCCTTCTGCCACAGGCATTCTTATCATAAGAATCTTATGCTTAAAAGAAGGACCCTGCCACTAGCTTTAAGAGAAATTGTGGTAAAAGTAAATAAATATTTTAGATTTTTTTTAAGTTATGGTAGCGAATTGATTATTATATACTCGAACCTAGCTAAAATCTTTGCACGAGATCGTTATTAAAATTAAATGTTTTGGTATTTTGTGTCATTAATGGAAATATAATTTATTAGTTTTTTCACCTTTTCCTAAAAATAACGATAGAAATCCCAATCGATTCACAAATATGTATAAGTATTAGTAAGTAAGTGTATAAGTCTAAGTTTAAGTATATTTACTATTATTATTATTAGCAGGCAGTTGGAATGTGAATAGATGCCACTATAAAATCACAATATTCTTTAATTTAATGACCGATCTAGTCTCGCTCGTTCACAAGTACGCATTCCGTGATTCAACAACAACGGTGACTTATTATAATGAGTCAGTCTGAACTGGTGCATTGCCACATTAAAATCGTTATAGGTATTGCCAATATTTAATTGTATCTAAGAAGAATCTTTTTAATCCCTCGCGTCGTCCGAAATGTGAACTTTCCTTTATTACTTTACTAGCGACCCGCCCCGGCTCCGCACGGGAAAATGGTTATTGTGGGTTATCCTTAACTATATTATGCATGTATTATACATATAAACCTTCCTCTTAAATCACTCTATCTATTAAAAAAAACCGAATCAAAATCCGTTGCGTAGTTTTAAAGATTTAAGCATACATAGGGACATAGGGACAGAGAAAGCGACTTTGTTTTATACTATGTAGTGATGATAGTGATGTAGTGATGGTCCAAGTCCAACCGACATAGCGCGCTTTTATGGGTATAAAATAAATTGAGTAGGCATGATAGAGTTACTTAGATAAATTTCGATAATGGATGCGAGCGATCCTGTGGAGTTTCTTCGACGGGTTCTTCTCACGGACTCTCTACTCCGTGGTTCTTCTCCACAGCAGCGCACACATTGCGCGAACCTGCCAGTTATGTTCAAACTGATATCGCATCGCCTCTTTTAGTTAGATTGTTTGATCTCTTTTTATTGCTTAGACTTGTACATTGTTTGAGACGAGAGCCGGTCTTGGTTTGATTGAGCAAAGCTTATTAACTTCTGAAATGACGTCACTAAGTGTTCTAAGGGAGCCTATAAAGAATTAAAATATTTTTTATCAATGTCGGTAAATTTTGGTATGTCAAATTTAAGAAACAGTCAATAAAAAATAACAATTTTTCTTTACTTTTCTAGCTTTAGGTACTATACAAACAAAGTTACATTTAAGTGCTGAGCAAGACAATTTCTCATTTGGTGTAACAATTATAGATTAGAAAACGCAATAAATTGTAACCTACACTATTGATTGGTAAATTTTCTGAATCACCAGTTCTATACAACTGAATTTACCAACAATAATGCCAAACAAGTGATTCGGACCACCATCGCCTCCCATGGAAGCACCCTTAATCTTAGAGGGTAGAGCCCCTTGCATAGTGCATTGTCCTTAACATAGGGCAAAACCTTGGGGTAAATTTTATTGTCGACCACTCTTACTTTACCCCTCAAATGGTATTCAAAACACTCCGATTCATACTTCACACGCTGCAAGCGAGGGGGCTGGAAGTTCAACTAATTCTGGTTTACGATAAAGTAGGAGCGATATGTGATTTAATGGATGAAATAAATTGATTCTGTTAATAGGAACGGTATTCCGCTTATTGTTATTAGTGATTAAGATTGCTTGGTGAGTTAGTAGTATAAATTGATTTCGATATGGTTATCGGTCGTAACTACATGTGCTTAAAAATATATATGCGTTTTTCAACTTTCAACAGTCTTGTATATTGTATATATTTTTTACTAAAACTTAATTCCCTTTGTAAATAATTTATACCCATAAGATCATAGATTGTGATGGATGATCTATGTACTTGTACATCTTCTCTCTATGTATCTCTGTCTTTCTCTTTCTGTATCTATTTCAGTTATTATTCCATATTTCTTTCTACGTCATAACGTCATTCTTAGATAAGATTTTATGCCTCTCAAAAAATATCACAGCACGTGATAAAATGCCTATATCTAGGAGTTCAGTAAATAATACATTTGGTGATAAATATTATAAGACGGAGAGATTAGAGAAATAATTCTCGGATGATCGACAGCAAAATATAGCAGGTACTACAAAAACCAATGATACAAATACTTACGTCAGCAATAAAATGAAAACATTTTGCATAAAACCCATAAAAGCTATCGTGAACAGCAGTCAACTCAACCATCTGCACTACACACATACTCACTCACACACACACACACACAGGCCATGCATACATAGACGATCCAAACGTGTGTCGCTGCTGTGAAATCTACCACGCAAGACGAAACCTTAAAATAAGGGATCTAGAGCTGCAAATGAGTATAGAATTTCGTTGTATTACCGCTTAAAGACGATAGAGTTCATTTTTGCGTTAGCAGGTCGTTTCCAGTCAACTTGTTTTCGGTCACATACCTCTGTTGTATCTTGTATCTAGATGTTATGTTTTAATTGCGTTATTAGAATTTTCAACTTTACTCTTCCTATAGGAAAGGAAAGTGGAATCAAGATACACAATCCAGAAAAAAAACGTTTAACAACGCCGATCCCCAACCTACCTGCTAACAAAAATAGGGAGAGACAATCTATCATGTAGCAGTGACCTTTTTTGTGTTTTTTTTTATTGTAGAGTCACCTAAATTCAAGAAAATTTTCACGTTCAATGTACCTATTATTCACACTCGTTTTCGTTTCTTAGCTTCAAGCTTCCAAATATTATGTACACGAACAACTAACAAATAGCACAGTAGATTGAGAACAACTCATATCATAAGCATTGTTGTTATATTTCGCCATAGAATAACCATTAGCCAGTAATTTCAACTTTCCAAGGCCACTGAGTCAAACCATTTTCGAACACAAGAACTATTAATTTGAGGTTAAAATTGAAAAATGCTTTGTGTTCAATAGGGTATTAATGCATGTTTTTAATTTGTTTCTTAGGACAAAAGTGTTGTCTAAACACTTGATTACTTAGAACATTTGCTTGATTGTTGTTGATGTAACTAGACGAAACTCTTGATTACTTGTTAAAATATTTATTAAAAATATTAATATAAAAACAGTGCGCACACAATGGGGAATGAACGTGAACTAATAAAAAGCTGTAAACAGCAAAAATAGTTGCCCGTGGAAAATGCTGATTGATTCTAAATAAATGCTTCGATTATGATCGCACAAGTGTGATAGATCAACCAAGCAAATAAGCTGTTGAAATGGCTATCTGAGTCGTTATAAACATAATGTTTTTTACATACATAGTTACATTATATTTGAGCTATATTCATATTTGAGAAGCAAGAGATAAACAGTTTGACAAACAAACTTTTGCTATAATGACAAAAGTAGATGACTTAATCATATTCTACCGGACCAGAGAAACAATGTTACAAACACAGATGTAATAAAATAATAACCCAACGAGTAAAAAGAATCTCACAAGCCGTATTGGCACTTAAACCTTGTAGGACAGGGTCGGTTTTGGTGGAGCTATGTAAAGTCAAGCCTTAGGTGCTTGTAACCAGTAGCGACATCTAGGTCCCTCGTCTCTGTAACATCTCTTGGTAACATTTAGACGTGATGGATGAATGAAAGTAATTGAATAAATACTAAATCGACTTAACTCCAATAATGCTAGTCCTAATTTCAATCGAAATGTTACGTGTACCTGTAGCATTTTTTCTTTAATGGTGTTACAGAATGGGGTATGTATGTGGGTACATTTTTTATCAATATAGGTCAGTAAACGAGGTGCTTGCTTACACAGAGCTGTGTTGAACTCAAGGTCTATAGTAGTGGTGAGAAAATAAATGCTTTTACAGCTATACAAAACATAGGTAGAATAGAAGAAGGTCGTTATTGTAAGTCGTTGAAAATTATATTATTATGAATTTGTGTTTTAATCATATAATAAATTGTTTCATTGCGGTTAAATTGTTGTGACCGAAAACGATCAAAATCTTTTATTTAATTTGCATTGCTACTTTATGTTCGTGCGCAGTTAAGTGTTTACATAACTGATTATTTTTTGTGTTGTTTCTTTAAATTATTTCCCACAAATAGAAATATTCATTATTGACACCAAAAGAGAAAATAAGTACATAAATCATAAAGAAGGGACATAAACAAGTTAAGTGAACAGGCAGTCTTTTTTCTAAGGTAGCAATTTCTACCAGGCAACCAAGATAAGTCAAGTCAAGTCAAAAGGTTTTTAATCGAATTAATATTTTATCAATCACTTTTCGACGTCAAATTTTAATGAAGTTACTAAGTTTTGCGCAAACATCGTCTCACACTAAAGAAGAACAAACTCTTAAAATATTTAATGAGGCGATGCGATATAAGTTTAAAAAAAACTGGCAAATATCACTTTGTGAGGATATAGAGCGTTGTTGCGATTGTTTCAATAACGTATGCGTACTAGCTTCCACAATGTATGTGGTATGTATGTATGTACAATAACCACGCTGCTGACTTTCTCGCGTGACTAATTTTTTTATTAGCTATCAGCTGATGACCGCCACTCGACCGACAAAAACTTAGGTATATTGAGTTACGGAGCCGTTGGTAAATGAAATTATTTTGTTACAGGATTTGAAATATCCCTAAATTTTGTTTAGTTAAAATTGTCATCATCATCATCTCAGCCGAAAGACGTCCACTGCTGAACAAAGGCCTCCCCCAAGGATCTCCACAATAAAAATTGTAACACTAAATACTTTTATTTCGTTTATTTTGAAGGCTTTTTGTATTTTCTTTATCTGTGTATGTAATATGCATTTGCAATAAAGGGTAACTTAACTAACGAGAAAGAGAAGATTTAGAGTACCTACCTACATAGTAAAGTAAATTCTGACAGTTTAAGAATATTGAGAATTTTTCCTTTTTACGTTTTCGGAAAATGTTTCTCGGGGAAAGTTGACTTGATTAATTCACTTCACTTAGCGTGTGGGTTTCGAGTTTAATTTACCTCACAAACCCTGGTGTCAGAATCATTGAGCCGCCTATGGCTTCTGACATGGCTCATGTAACAACTACATCCGTAGATACACTCGAGAGCAAAGAATCCGGGTCACTTAGAAAAACCTATAAATCTCGGAAACTAAGAATGCTAGCTTAATGAAATAAGTTGTGTTTAGTAGACAATTAAATACTCCTTAAATTAGGGTATTAATTAAATGATCCTTAAATTTCGGCTGTCATAAAAATATCAAATTTGAAAAAAGGAGACTTTCGAAGATGAAGCTATGAAATTACTACATTTGTTTTTACTATTGTTTCTATTTTGTAATTTAAGTTGGTATATAAACTATATTGATAGTGTTAAATATTTATTATTTAACCTGTAATCATGTCGCTTACACCCGAAGAATGCGCCAGAATCCTAACAATGCTGGAAACCGGCCGGAGTCAGCGCGATACAGCCAGGACTCTCGGTGTGTCGCTGTCAACAGTACAAAGAGTTCTCCTACGTTACGAGGACACTGGCTCTAACCTACGTAGACCAGGTACAGGCAGAACTGGGTGTACCACAGCACGAGAAGATCGATACTTGGTGAACACCATGCTTTGTAATCGCTTTCTCACAGGAACTGAACTTACAAATCAGTTTCAACGCCTCGGAGGAAGTAACCCAAGCGCATGGACAGTAAGATGACGACTTTCTGAAGCTAACCTGAAGCCACTTAGACCTGCAAATGGCCCTAAACTAAAGCGTGGTCATCGTATTTCAAGACTAAGATATACCCAGAACCATTGATTGAAGATTGGTCGTAAGTTATGTTCTACGACGAATCAAAATGTATGCTCTACAAGCACGATGGAAGACAAAGAGTATATAAAAGACCAGGGAAAAGATTCAAGCAAGCATGCATAAAAGAAAAAGTAGGCTACGGTGGTAGGTCTGTACATGCGTGGGCCGGAATTTCATCTAAGAGTCGCACAGAACTGGTGTTCATAGAAAACGGTTCTTTAACTAGCGTAATTTATGTGGACGAAATCCTTAATGAACACATTGGGCCATTTATGGTAAATTTGGGTGAAGATGCTATTTTTATTTATGACAATGCCCGACCTCATACAGGTTTGATTGTGAATGACTACCTACAAGAGATGAACATTGCTCGTATGAAGTGGCCAGCACGCAGCCCGGATATCAACCCGATCGAGCATGCTTGCGACGAGCTGGGGAGATGCGTAAAACAACGAAACCCTCCCCCAATCACGCTCCGTGAGCTCAAGATTGTTATCACAGAGGAATGGGAGAATATTTCGCAAAATCGTATAAGGAACTTGGTGTACAGCATGCCAAACCACGTAAACGCAGAAAAGGAAGCATGAGGAGGCAATACAAAGTATTAAAATCCAAGAAAATCATATTGTTGTACAAAAATGTCATGTTTACTATTTTTGTTTAAAGGCGAGATCAGCAGTTTTTTTACTTTGTTTCGTTTTTAATAAATAAAAATGTAGTGACTTATAAATTTTATTACTTTCATTTAAGGAGTAATAAATTGTCTACTAAACACAATTTATTTCATTAAGCTAGCATTCTTAGTTTCCGAGATTTATAGGTTTTTCTAAGTGACCCGGATTCTTTGCTCTCGAGTGTAGTAACCGGGACCAATGGCTTTACGTGCCTTCCGAAGCACGGAATCATCTTTATTTTCGGACAATCCGGTGATCCAGTCTGCAATGTCCTAATCAAACTGGGGAAAGTCTCACAAAGTGATATTTGTTCGACAAGTCCCCACCGGGATTCGAACCCGGAACCTCCGTAACGTGAGGCGATTAGACCACTCGACCACAGAGGCTGTTATTCGATTCATTGACTGAATATTATGTGCTTTCGATTTTCTTTAATGACTTGTATTTTTTTTATTACCTATGCTTGGGTTTGGGTCGCTAAAGTCTCTACCCCAAAGTAGTGATATTCACTAACCCATGAGTCTAGGGGTGGCCAGAGAAACATCATCTTAATTTATATTTAAGTTTAATTAACACAGAAACTTTCACAATAAAAAGCTACCCACGCTATGCAAACTATGTCTTACGTACTTAACAAAATTCTGACCTTAACCTAGTGAAAATATTTTAATAACACGCTTTTAGTTACGTCATAAACTTTATACAACACTTGTGACGTAGTTCTTCTATACTGGGTGTTTTATTACGTCAAAGTAAAGCATATAATTGTAATAATAAGATTAATTAGATGTAAAGGAAAATGTGCTTAGTAACTAAAGTATTGTACGTGTTATAGTTGACCGTGACAGTCATTGAATCATTTTCCTGGAAGTTGTGACGTCAGCTGAGGATACCTGGCATTGGTTGATAAGATGCAAAAAAAATTGCATACGAGTAATTCGAGCTCATCAGAATTAGAGGGTATCTTCTGTCATCACTACATAGTATAAAACAAAGTCGCTTTCTCTGTCCCTATGTCCCTCCCTTTGTACGCTTAAATCTTTAAAACTACGCAACGGATTTTGATGCGGTTTTTTTTAATAGATAGAGGGATTCAAGAGGAAGGTTTATATGTATAATACATGCATAATATACTTAAGAATAATCCACAATAACCATTTTCCCGTGCGGAGCCGGGGCGGGTCGCTAGTAGACGTATAAGGCCAATGATTGATTGTGAAGAGAAATTGGTCTTTTCTTTCTTTAGAATAGACTACAAATATTATAAATTTATAACATTAATTTAGTTCACGATTATATAAAAAAGTATATCATGGAGGATATCTCAAACACTGCCATTTGGCCTTTGAACTGTGCACATACCTGAATTATTTAATTAATGTATTTTTTTATTGTGGTGGTATTATTTGTTTTTTTAACTAACCTTATTCTACTATACCATTATGGTACATTTATTTAGTACAAAACAATATTTGGTTTTCTTTGTCACCGTATTTTAAATATGTACCTAATAGAGCTTAGCTTTTTCCTAGTTTGGGACTCCCGTCTCTCCACTAGTACTACTATGTTAACTTAATGTTAAAGTCTAGTTGTAATGTAATTTCACATCTTAGCAATCTCGATGTATCATCTACTGGTGGTGAGATAATAAATAAATTATTATTATTAAAACTATTATTATTATTAGAGCTTGTAACAAAATCGGTTTATTACCAAATTTGTTACAATTTTAGTAAATAACCTAATCAGCAGCAGAATTTACATGAGTTTAATTTATTTGCAACAATCAAAAGTTTAAATAATACAGAGTAAATTAATATCAAATTAAAACAATACAATAAAATATTGTCTTATCGTAATGTAATGTAATAATATAAAAAATTACCTGAATAAATTCTGCGTGTAATTTTTAAACGCCCTGAGCACAAAACAATTTAGTGATTTTCTAAATAATTGGAACAACCGGTTTTGTATAGCATTTGTACCTAGAACAACTTTTTTTACACATTTCGTCGCTCGTTGAAGAGGCAGGTACAAAAAGGATCCACGGCTGCAAGTCAGAATAGACAATAAATTGGTGTCTCAAGGTTAACACAGTACAGACACAAAGATTTCACTTACTTGCATTGTTGCCCCTCTAACATGCCCGGTCCACGCGTGACAGACATAATTTTGTCGTGCGTATTCTCTTATCCTATTGGAGGATATTTCAATATGGCGGGCTTTTTGACAGTTAAATGTGCGACAAACTTTTGTCATAGCACTGCATGTTACGGGGACTGGTCTTGAAAGAATTATTTTTTAGACACCACATTTTATAGCTGACTAAAAAGAAAAAAAAAGTTATCCAAACGTGAAGTAATTCAGTACAGAATGCAGATACAGTTTCAAAATACGCTATGCGAAGCTTCGACGACGGACGCGGCCGTAGCCGAGGTCATTTTAGTGCCACAAACTGTAGTTACTGCTTGCGCCTTTAAAGCATAATTTGAATTACATTGATGTCTTACTCCAAAAGCAACGGCCGCCGGTGATAAGGGCCCGATATTTTGAAAAAGCTGTTTCTGAAAATTAATTTAACTGTTGGTGAAAAGTAGTGAAAACTCATATCTTCCGTCGTCCTATTAATCTGATAGAAAATATGAAAAAATAATGTAACAAACCGGCTAGAAGCCATAAATTATGCTTTCTTCACAAAACTTCTTATATCATAATTTCATCCTACCATCACCTCACGAAATATCATATTATTAAATAGTTTTACTATTTGCTTCAGTTAGCCACTGCTCATGAATTGATATTAAAAGAAAATGTTACTTTTTCCTAATTCAGTGTGCAATTCATACATCAAGTCCGACGAAGCTTGATTCGTCGTACTTTTTCGACTCAAGCATTAGAGCTATTAAAAACGATAGGTCAATAAAAAAACAGTGTTCAAACACCATACTCAAAGTTAATTAATCCAGCAGTAATACAAACGAATAATACCATCAGAAATATCCACCAAACCCAGATACAGTGTCTATTCAGCCATCGGTGGGATTTTTATGTCGTCCGGTAGGGGGCACTGCAAAAGCTCTATGGGGCCGACCTTCGCATTTTACGAGCGTAAATAATACCGCCCAATGCGGCCTTAGTGTCCCTTAAAGCTCTGCTAGGTACTTATTAGTCTAGAAGGTGCTACAGTATGCTACCCGTTAAATTACTTTTTTTCCTAGAAATGTTTCCGCTGGAACTTGAGTCATATTATTTCTAAGTAACTTTTGAATGTTTCTATTTTATACATACAGAACAACTAGGTATAGTTATGTCAATTTGTAAATTAAAGACGATTAAAAAATGAATAGTTTGCCAAAAGTTTACTTACTAAAACACTAAACGACTGCAACAACTGTCTTAGAGGAAAATAACAAGTCTAAGGAACTCTACATTTCTGTTGAATATGGGAAATTCCATTAATAGAATTATCAATAAAAGAAGATTTTGTTATGATTTAGTAAAACGTGGCATATTATAGCCTACTGATTCGGAATATCTCATTAACCACTGCGTTGAAACTTGATATAAAGATAGAATAGACCTTAGGAAAGAACATAGGCTACCTTTTACCACGAAAATTCGTCTTTCCTACGGGAATAACTGTTAACGCGGTCGGAACCGCGGCGGAAAGCTAGTATATACAGTAAGCACAGCTAGTAATTACAGTTAATCTATCCTTAGTATTGGGCGAACGTTGGTTGAACTAATACAAAAAAATCTCTATAGCCTAACTTCAAAACACAGGGTCGCGGTTTGAACACTGCCCAGGGAATGCATTTAATCTAATGTGCATTGTGTTTGCTTTATATCTAAACTAGCTTTACGCCCCGCAGTTCCGCTTACGGTGAAAAACTTTTATTACTGAACATGTCATAACCACGTCAAAACCATAATAAACATTGTAGAGTGAATGTATATTTTAAACAATTTACACAATATCTTATAATTTATAGCCTATGTGTTATTCTGATGTATAAACTATATTGTTATAAAGTTTCATTAAAATCCATTCAGGAGTTTTTGCGTCAGAGTAACAAACATTTATACATTCATACATCCATGCATCCTCACAAACTTTCGCGCTTATAATATTAGTAGGATGTTGTATAATTAGAAAATGACCACTTTACATTAACCTACAAAGATTGTTTTTATTCACATTTTATGTAGATGTGGTTGACTGATAGAACAGTTTACCAAAAATGCATACTACGCCTTATTTTTTTTTTCATTTACTTATTTATATAGCACGCGTGTCTTCAAATTCGTCATCTGTTACAAAAATTTTGCCAATTCCTATTGTTATCCAGCTATTGGCAATAAATACAGGTAAAAGAAGGGATATTTTCGGGGGCAGACAAAAGATCGGTGACAAATAATATTTACCAGCTTTATACCAGTACAATCACAGGTACAATGGTCTAAATCACTTTTTTGATTTGTAAAGATGGTAATGTCAATGTATTGTTTCTACAGATTGTAAAATATTTAGAGCAGTTGCCGGTGGTAGAAGGCAAAAGTTTAGCCCATTCTTATTGTATTTTTTCTGATAAAGACAAAGGTTGGAGATATAGGTAATCATAATACGGTATTTCTGTATGTAATAACTTACCTACTAAATTATTATATTTAAAAAAACTTTCCTCAACAAATTCTGCTAAGAAAACATGAATAATTTCAGAAACATAAGAGTTCATATAAATCGGACCTCTTAAAAAAATATAATATAATTAATTACTAGAGTATAGGTTGACTGGAGATATCTCGTCGTAGAGGTAAGCTAAGCTTGCCTTTGCGATGATCTTAACCGATTTTTTCCTGTTTATGTGCAATAAAGTATACATGGATGTATATTATATGTATAGCGCGAATTAGGCTCACATATCTAATAGGAAGTATCGACCGAAAGGAAAAAAGTCACTTGAGCTTAAAAACGGTATGAGTATGAGGATAACAGACTTTGCTGATTTCTGTTTTTGTTGTCAAGTCAAGGTAGAGTCAATAAAGTACCTACACTTTGTTTGGAAAATCCAGGTGCTAGATCAATACGTCATTATTATATTATTATCTTTAATTATTGCATTTCATCAATTTTCGTTATTTTTCACTTGTTACGCGGGTACAGAAATGTGAAGAAGAATCAAAATGTAAAGCATTAATCGAAATTATTTTATGATGTTTATAAAATTTTTACGTAAATAGTATGTTTTGCAAAATGGGTCCAAGATAACTTTTAATTTGCCGGAATAACAAGGCTTTTGACCTATTTATTGCAAACAAACTTGATAGAAACATTTTTGGTAATTTGGAGGCCAATAATCTATTTTTATTTACAAGACAAACAAGATTATTTAAGTACCGAGACCTACTTAAGTAAGTATCAAAACCAGGCGATGATCAACAAACCCAAAAGGAGATATACTGCGCGCTTCCTACGCAGTATATAATATTATGTATCTGAGTTCTCCAGTCCTACAGAGCCTCTCAACACGACTACTATCAATCAAGTGCGACCTCCCTCTACTCTTTCACTTTTTCGGCCTTCTGAAGGTCTAATATTGCTCATACTATATTACCTACACGTGTCGATAAAGTAACGCAACTATTCCATGTAAAATGCGGATAATTATACAGCGCAGCGCAGAGAATATCAACAGCAGACTAATAAACGTTCTGTAATTTACTCAACGCAGTTAAATGAATGGAGCCCAGGGAAATCGGTTTTGTATTTTGTTACTTTGTTATCACTAGCGCCACCTCGGAATGATAACAAGAACTTGCAAGAGTTATGCAAGATGTTACGTGTTCAAAGAAGTTGCATCAGACACCTTGCTGTTATCAGACGTAGTGAATATGAAGTAAGTTTTAGTGATATCGAACAGATGTCGCTGTTTTAAACTTTGTCGTCTTGATCAATAATATAATAGGTATGTCATTTACAGAGAATGGTCATCTATGAGCTTAAAACACTCTTTCTTGGTTCCTGGGAGGATCCATTATTATACTCTTTGTAGATGTATATTTTTTAAACTAATCAAAATTTTGTTTCGGTAAATGTTTGCATATTGTTGATCGGAAGAAAACAAAACAAAACAATGTAATTTGACGACATTTTTCTGCAAATCATTCAAAATAACAATGAAAAGTTGTTTTTGTATGAATATTTGTTTCCTATACAAAAGACATCAACGCGAACCTTATTAAAAACAGTAGTTTTATTTAGATTTTTGCAATTGAAATCCTTTCTTCTGTGTCAAAATATTTGGTTTTTGTTATGAAAAAATAAAAGAAGAATATTTTCAGGATAGAAAAATATTATTATCTCGTAGTCGAAATACTACGGCGGCGGCGGCGACGTAGCGCCGTAGCCGTATCGTAGCATTCGTAGCACTACTTCACTGAATAAGATTTTTCTTTCCTGGCAAAATGTAGCTTTTGGGTAAAGCGCGGCTTTTTCCCACCTCCCTGCTTTTCCGTGGAATAATTATTGCAAGAAAATTACATACATACAAACATAAATACCTATTTATTTATAAGTTTTAAAGATTATAGAAATCTAAAGGTAAATTGTTATTATCGTTTTTTGTATGGTTTTTAGTAAATCAAAAGATGTTTATTCCAAAATATGAATGCAAAAAATAATTGTTTTCATAGTAGTCTAATTTACTAAATGGAAGGGAAGGGAATCAGCTGTAGCGCCATTAACAACACCAATATTTTAATTTCTATTTATTGATTCAATTTGAACTTCGAACTCACAATGAAATATGCAGCACAGTAAACACAAAAATCATCAAACCGTTTATTACTTAGTACTTATTAAAATACGTGAAACAGTGATTAAGAAGGGTACAGAATCCAGGATCTTACTACAAACACCAAATGTTATTGACGAAAACACGAGTACGTTGTGTGGGAACTTCGATCGGATTATGAAAAATACATTTTCCAAAAACCGACAAGAGACAGCTGATTTTGAGCAAAAAGTTTTGTTAGAAAAATAAATGGTCGGCTTGGTATCATCCGTTAGTAAAAATACATAGCGGTTACTTGATGCAGGATTATACTTACGTTATACACAGTGAGTAAACTTACGTAAATGCCGTACGACAAGCCACGGGCGGGCGCCTACTCACGCCTCTTTTGCTGCGGTGCGGCGCGGGCGCCCTCTAGCCGACTACAACATCGACTGAACTACCACCGCCATCTAGCGCCTTCCCCCCGAACCACTAAGAGATCCACCGCACCCCAACAAAACAGGGGCAACCAAGAGCGCCGTGACGCATCTGATATGACTTCCTTTATGTAGTAACGCCACTACGCCCGTAAACAAATATAAATAGTGTATATAAATTAGCTTATGTAACAAATAAGCTTAAGTATATAATACTGAGGCAGAATTACATCTTAACTACGGCGTAACATTAAGGTGGTACGTGGGATAGACACGAGCGTAAGCCCTTAATTTACGGACGAATGCGATATATAATTATATTTTGCTTTATATCTATGTATCTGACGCTAAAACATCTATATAATGTATTACTTTTTGTACATCTACTTATATAATAACCATACATACACTCACTTACTAAGCTTACTTGCTTCGCCGTAACCGGGTACCCAAGGTGTGCGCACAACCGTCGCCAAAGTTACCGAAACAGATAGATATAAGTACTCCTACAGTTGACTAGAATAAAGAAAGCGCTATGTCACTTTAGATAAGGTTGTCTTTATATCAAAAAGTGTGAAAATTTGGAAACACACGCTGAGTACACGGCGCTCTTTCACATCGGGAACTATGAGTATTGTCCCGCGGGCGAACGGACGAGTATTTCCTAGGGGAGTGAAAGAGACAGGGCAACTATCCATACAGTACAGTACGATCACAAAAAATATACAAGTCGTTTTTGCGTAATTTGTACCTCTCAGTACAGGCATAGATAGCATTTAGAGTGACTAGAAGAATGCTAGAGGAATGAAGCGTCCACCCGCGCGCCGGCTTTGCCGCCCGTCCCTTTGCTAAGTACACATTAATTATTAAAATATATTTTCGCATTTTATTACATAAAATTCACGTTATGTTCTACCTACGTTAGAAAAGTAAAGGAAAGCGGGCTTTAGAGTAAGTAATTTAGGTTCAAATTTGTACGCGGAGCCTATATACACAGCGTACCATGGACGTTTGTTCCGCCGGCCAGGAGATAGCGGCCAATGCGCAGGTGAATATACAACTAAATGATTAAATAACTGAGATCATTGATGAATTGTCTTAAGCGAAGGATAAATATGCTTTGAAACTCGATGAAAACGTTCATTCGGCGCTATCACCCGAGCGGCAGTATCGAAAAACTTAATTTAAAATCTCGACTACAAGGTGACACTTATGACTTCTAGGACACTAGACAAAAACTTATGTCTATCCTTAAACAAACAATAAATATTTTGGTGCAAAAATTAACAAAAATATAAAATCATAATCACTTCTAATCTCAGACGAAGTAATGTTGACTAACTGCGAGATATCGCAAACAAACGATGTACGTCGTATTCCACTAATCACACAAGCTTCTGGAAATAATATTAACATAGTGCAGCCTCCCACCAGGCCTCGCGATCCCAAATAATAACATTAACACGTTAAGATAAGTAGGTTCACACACATTCATTCCATAAAGAATTCATTAAGGGACATAGATACATCAGGTGTAGGGTACAAAAACACCCTGACTACGGGGCATCTAACACACATCACAAAGGATCGAAGAGGGTAGCGTCCCTTTTATCTGACGTCTCTTGAAATGGAACCAATATTTTTGCACGCTCCTGAATAGTACTTTATCAATGCTACCCGGTTACTTTCACGCAATCGTTGATTGCTTATGGGTGACAACTGACACCTCTGTCCCTGCTATATCGTAATAATCAGTGTCACCCGGCAAATACAAATCAACGAGGCGCAACTTGGCAATGGACACTTCACATACAATCTCTGGTTGTTAGAGACCCGACATTACCAAATATACGCGTCTTAAACCAAGTGATCGTCTTTTGACAATCAGCGAGTTTTAGGTGATTTCAAGAGGGTTAGATAAAGGGACGGGAAACAGTCGTCTGACGATGACATGCTAAGGATAGCCTTGGTCTGGTGGGAGGAAAAGTGGTTAGATTTACTCCTTGACCTCGAAGTATTTGTAGGTGGGATTCTCGTAGCCGTTGATCTGCATATTGGCCACGTGTCGTTCTTCGGGAGTTGGAGCCACGGCGCCGGTTTGCTCAACCTGAGGAAGATTAAACTTCTTTGTCATAAAACTGTTTATTTCCAAGAGTTGATAAATATATTGGAACAATTGAAACGGCAAACAAAAGTTCAAGCAAACTACATCTAAAAATCGTGTAAATGCCAGTGATTTTCTTTAACATGTTTGCCTAACGTGCTTTTGAAAAGATTGTGAGGGTTTAGCGTCAACATTTTTAAAATTTATCAGGAGATAAGGTCAATCCTTTCTGAGGAGATATCTCCCGAGCATAAAGCAAAGCAATTTGTGATGGACTAAACTAATGTTGCTTCCTAAAATGATTTGTTATCTCCTAGCCAATGACTGAATGAAACTAAATTCTACCTTCTTGGAATCCTCACGCTGTCCATTGGCATTAGAGCATTTGGATATTGAGCCCAAAGCCGCTTGACATGGAGACGATTGGAAGACGCATATGGACAGGATTGGACTTATAGGCCGCTCAGAATCTACCTGCGCGTGTGGGGATGATTTAAGTTAGGTTTCAGAATAAGCCCAAGAAGTCAAGAAAATCCAGAAACGCTCATGCGGGAATTGCAATAATAAAATATAAGCGCATTTTTTCTTCGGCTGCTTTGATAGTAGGCTGAAGTCTAGAATATGGTGAAAAATAATAAACGTCAGAAACACATGTTTGTAAACGTGTTGTATTTAAATTTCTGCTGTGATAATGTGAGAATGTTCATTTCGAAAATGGAATAAAGTGATAAACACGGAATATGATGTTCATAGATTTAAAATTCGTTTGTGTCTAAACGTGAAGTAATGACTGATTACTGAGCGCCAGTGATGTGCTTGTGTTGCGGTTGGGTGTTAAGCAAGGGGGCTGCTACGAATCTAAGAATACTATTTAGTATAATATTCTATAAAGTACCTTTTCTGGTGGTATCAACTGCAACGTCGTGGACCGCAATAAATATTTACAGAACTTGTTAGGATGATTGTAAATCTAGTGATCTAAATAAGGCACCATCACTGTCATCGCTATATTGATAAATTTCATACTTACTGCATTTTCCATACTAGTTAAAGAAAAGTCTTTATGAAATTTTAGAAACATACCATTTCTACCAGCAACATCAGCAGCCCGGCTCCAAAAAGGATTGACCATACGACATAATATAAGAGATTACAAAAATAAAGTAACTGTAAGATGGATCATACCTGGACGAAGCCTTGCGCGGCCGGGGCGCGGTCGCGGCGACGTGCGACGGCGAGCGCGACGCAGGCGGCGGCCGCAAGCGCAGCCCCGCCGACGCACAACGCCGGGTATAAGGCGCCTGCGCCGCCATTGCCGTTGATGCCAGTCGAGCGGATGGTATAGCCCTGGAACATTTGCAACAAAGATGTTGAATGAATGATCAAACTCAATTTAAATTTGAAAATGGGGTTGGGGATCGCATTTATATTATTGGTTACATGTTGTCCAAAAACGAAGTTGCTTATTCCCTGGGTATAAACCTTTAGTCTTCTCGTATGATATTTCCAGGAAGAAGCTTGATTTGTCGTACCTTTTCAACACAAGCATAGGTCAATTAAAAAAAAAAAAAAATGGGGCTTTTCAAGAATGATCAAACTCAATTTACTCAATTGTAGGTATTCATTGTCACTACGACTCGTACGTATCTGTGTCTGATTTAGAAATAAACATCTATATGTGATTGTCCTTTGTATGTCTTAATCATCTTTTGCTTTTTCTGCCAAAAAAAATCCATAGTTCATTGCAGGCCTCCTCAAAGATCACATGTGAGTGAAAAATAACAAAGAAAACTCAATAAAACGACAAAAAGGATAACTGCCCCCGTAACATGCAGTACTATGACGAAAGTTTGTCGCACATTTAACTGTCAAAAAACCCGCCATATGTGAAGCCATAAAAAAAAGAAAAAAGAAAAAAAAAAGGAATATAAGAGAATACGCACGACAAAATTATGTCTGTCACGCGTGGACTCGGCATGTTAGAGGGGTTGCAATCCCAATGAAATTTTTGCAGATTGGAAATCAATCAAATCATCTAGATAAATTAAGAAATGTGAAGTAAGTGAATACTTACAGGCTGCGAGTGCTGAATCTCATGCTTGAGGGAGTGCGCGGGGGGCGGCGCTAAGTCAGCGTGGGCCAGGTGAGCGCTCAGACCCTCGCTGTCAGCCTGCAACACAACAACCAGCTCAGAACAACATCATCCACATGGAAAGCTAATACATTGAACGCGTTTTTGCTGAAGTAATCGCCCGACGGAAGGTTCGGCGTCACGCGGAACGTAACGTAACGTCGTCGGCTGATGTCTCATAGGACATACAAAAAGCATTACGAGCGTATTCAGCCGAACTTTCGGCGCTGTATGCTCCGCAGGTGTGGCGCTACACTAATACAGCACTGGCGACTAAATCCGCTAAAAAAACTCAAGATACTACAAACAAAATGTAGATAGCAAATAATAAATGTGTGTAGCTTCTATAAATTTTAAACTTTTAGGCCAATAAGTTAAGTTAAAGATAAAACTTGGCATGAATGTTTTGAAATGAATTATGAATGAAAACTATAATTTATGATTTATTTTTACCTCGCTAGTAGATCGTCGGCTTGATGTTTCTCCGACGTAGCTGGTGTCAGCAGTATCACTCTCAGGAATGTCAGTTGCGGTGCTCGTAATGATCTCCTGCATAGATAAATAGATAAATGTAATTAAAATCCTGTTATACTTTTTAAAACTTTCACGGTTGTTTTCATAACTATTAAGATTATCCCGTTTTAAATCTTAATAGTTATAAAATCCTGTTAACTAATAATAATATTAAAATAATACGTGGGACATCTCACACACGGCCACCTGACCCCAAACTAGGTAGAGCCTGTATTATGGGTGCCAGACAGCTGATATACATATATAAATATACAACATCCAATAAACACAGGGCAAACACAAGTGTTCATCACACGAATGTTTGCCCTGGGCGGGATTCGAACCCGCGACCCTGTGCTCAGTAGGCAGATGTACTACCAACTAGGCTACGTCACCGTCAAATTAGACATGTTATAATCAGCTTACAGGAGTAGTAGTTTCATGCGTGTAGGCCCGGGTGGAGGCTTGTTGGACGACGGAGGAAGGCTGGGCCGAAGGAGCGGCGGAGGAAGACATTGCCACGCTGTGGGTCGAAGGGGCACTGGTGCTGTCTTCCTCAACTGCCTCGCTGGCTTCGTCGTCGGTTTCCTCAGATTCCTTCACTCCGTTTGAGGTCTGCATATTACCATTTAAGAAATTCATGTCATGTTTTTTTCTTTTGTTTTTGTATTGACCTATGTTTTTGTCAAAAAAGTACGAGGAATCAAGCTTCACCGGACTTGTCATGTTCTGATAATATGTTGCATTGATAATATGTTGCCTGGTAGAAATTGCTACTCAGCAATAAGACCGCCTACATGTTCACTTTCTATCTTTTTTGTGAAGTTTACTGTATTGTTTTTCTAGTATGCAATAAAATATATTCTATTCTATTCTAAGAATTGTTTTCTAATTTAACTACGCTTTCAATTTCAACTTCTCTTTCATTATTACAGAAGGTTCCCTTATAGGCGTTGGGTTCTCAATTATATTATTGGTTACATGTTGTCCAAAAACGAAGTTGCTTATTCCCTGGGTTTATGCCTTTGGGCTTTTCCGATTTTAAGCCGTAATAACGGCAACGAATAATCAAAATACATTTTGGTTAATAAATGCTAGTGACCTAGTGGATACATAGGTATGTTATTTAAAGACAATCTCATCTCCGTGAAGTTTGATACTTCGATTTTGTGACAAGCGTGGTGGGTCAAATTATGAAGAGAAAAAAATTACAATCTCTAATATTGGATCTTAGAGTATACGCTCCGCTACCTTTATGCCAAACGTAAGCAGATGTTCTATGGGCGGTAAAATCAATAACTTTTTTATGCGCTCTATGCCTACCACTTTTTTTTAATTAAACTCCTAAGTATTAGATATATTTCTTACCCTAGTCCGTTCGTTCTGGATGTCCTGTCGCTGGCGTGTGCGTTGGTCTCGTTTGACATTGAGCTGTTCCCTAGCCTGCTGCTCCCGCTGCACCTCGGCTGCGATGCGGTCCAGTAGCAGCTCCTCGGCTTCAGCGGTCATCGACATCAGCGACACGGCCATGTCGTCCTTCGACTGCATCGACTGAGGAACAAATTGGACATGTAAGTGGCACACTCAAATAACCTGCAAATTTAAGAAACTTAATTTATACAATATAGATGGCCAATTAATCGAAAAAACTGTAAGTTGCAATATCCTTTAGGTTTTGATAGAGACATAACATCTTTTTAACAGTAACATCAAAAATATCATTCATTAATACTAATCCTACTCTTGTTATGGTTTCTTACCGAGGCAAGTTTAAAATTCTCGGGCGCGATAGACTAGAATTTGTTTACCACCGCTTGTTGTTACCTACTTTATTGACACGAATCAGTAAGCTGCATTGTTAAATCAAAATAATAATAATTTCAGACAAAAAACGTCCACTGCAGGACAGAGCCCCCAAAGTTCTCCTAAACGATCTGTCCAGTTTTGCCGGCATCAAGCGGCTTCCTGTGACCCCCATTTAACCAAATTACCGGTCCAAATTGTGAAGGAATTGCCCACGCTACGCATGCGTTAATCGAATACCTGAACGTAATCCTCGATGGCAGTTCCGATGCTAGCGTAGAGATGAGGGCGGCGGCGGAGGGCGGTCAAAGCACGCTGAAGGGCGCGGTCGGCATCCTGTCAAAAAAATCGAAAAGTTGTATCAAGTGCAAAATCGGAACTCATGACATCATCATCATCATCATCATAGCCGAAAGACATCCACTGCGTGAGCTTCATTCAGCAGCCAGGGCGCGGTCTAAGCGCCGCAGGAATTTTCTGTACTATGTAAGTTTGTAACGAGGTGCATTGCATGCTACCTTGTTGCCTTACCTCATTTCTCATCTCATTTACCATTTCTTTCTCTAAATTTGAATATTTAATTTTGGAATTCATTCGAAAATCATCCGTCAAATAATCCATTTTTATTTTCACAACGGCCTCAAGCTACTCGGCCATTCTCTACAAAATGTAACTTTATCATTATTTTATAAAACCTTGTTAATAACAGTCAGTTCAGTTTTAGTGAATACATTTAAAATTGTTCAGTGCCAATCTGAGTTTTCATATTCTCGTTCAGTGCGTCGAGTTCTATCGAGCACCTCATCATCTTCATCATCGTGTTGACGCTCTGCAGGCGCGCCTAAGTCCAAGGCGACCCGCGGGTATAACAAGTTGTTTACTGATATTGTACCTGTAATCGGTCAGCTGCACTTGCTCGCTCAGCGGCTGCAGCCTCGCGGCCTGCAGCGGCGGCGCGGCGCCACGCAGCGAGAGCACCGCTTCTTTCAGCGGCCAGGGCGCGGACTAAGCGCTGCAGACATTTCTGCACTCGGTGGGCCTGTGACCGGAAAATATGCGATGAGGTATCTATTCACACAATCTTAACTTTTGCAGAGGAACCTACGACTAGGAATGCCAATAAGGTAACAAAAAAATTTCAAAGTCTCGTTGCATTGCAAAAGTATGGAACGTAGATTAAAGACGGGTCACATCTGCACACGATGAGCCTGTGTCGAGCGAATTATTAGTGAAGCATTGGTAAAATATTTATAAATTTTCGAGAACTCAAAATTTAATTGATTTTTAGGTTTAGGTGCTTAATAAAATAAGATGGAATAAATTATTTTATTTCAATAAAATAGAAAATGGTAAGGCTCGTGGTACGTGTACTTTTTCATTGCTAACGTGATTTGCTTAATTCAATGAAAATATACATTCAATGAAAATACACTCACCGTGCGCATTAACGTGCCGATCTATGTCATATTTATAGGATCAGCTTGAATAACCACAAGCCCCAAAACTACACACTTTAAGCCATAGAGATCAGATAAGATAAGATAAGATATTTATTGCAATCCACATGGTAATAAAAGATGTTACAGAAAAAATAGAAGAAAGAAGAACATAGAAGAATAGAAGAAAGAATAGAATATTGAAGCCAGATACCAAAAGAATATTAAAAAAGAATAAAAATAGAAAAAGAAGAAAAAAAGAATAAGTCAGAAAGAAAGAAGAATAGAAGAAGAAGATTGTTTAAGCTATCTGACAAGATGTTATAATTATGCTTGCTAACGTTTGGTGGGGTGTCCCTCAAGGAGCGAGTGTAGCAAGCCAGGGCGGTGCGGCGACGTTGGGCGAGGTGGGCCAACACGCGCTGCTGGTGCAGGGCGGCCAGACGACGGCGTTCTGCCACGCCTTCTTCCTCCAGAGACTGTACAAAACACATAATTCAAAACAAAATCAAAAGTTATAAGTTTTTCAAAACACCATAAGACGTCTAAAGTCCAAAAGCTTTGTACCAAAACCAACCATGTGATCTCGTCTCAAAAGAATGAACATTTCTAAACAACGAGACGATACTCGTACGATGTCAGTTTGATTGATCATTAAGACTATCTAGTGAGGTCAAAATCAAAAACAGTGCACAGTTAGGTCATTTATTCAGAATTTCTTTATAATAATCGGTCTTTTAGTAAGAACCAATTTTGGATCAAAGATAAGGATATTAAAAATATATTTTCCTAAGAATTCAAGAGCCGTATATTTAAAATGTTTTATTTGTTTATGTTATTCAACATGATAAAGATAAATCTAAGATGAAAATCACCTGAACATTTGCCTGGAACTTGGCGGTCATACGTTGGCGGAAGGTCTGCGCGGCAGCGGTGTCGGTCGACATCATTTGCTGGTAACGGTCTTCCAGTTCAGCCCACTCCTTCATTACTTTGGTGATCTACACAAACATATTCATTGTTAAAAAAATGCAATATTTTACGTATTCTTTATCGAAAAGTTTTGGAAATGTTTGCTTACATTATAGGAGCTTCATCAAACAGATAGAGTATTATCTACTTACTTTTTCGCGATGAGTCTCCTCCAGACGCTGTTGGGCATCCTTGTAGCTCTGGTGCTCAGTGCGAGGGTCGAAGTGCGAGAAGTAGGGGTCGGATGTTGCAGTAGATGCCTGAAAGTGAAAAAAAAACTTAGTTTAAAGTTTGTTTATTATGGTGGTTTCATGTAATGTCTTTTTTGTAGCTGCCAAAATAGATTTTGTTGCTATGCAATGTTTTTTTTCTAAATTTTGTAGTTTTATTCAGATTCCACAAAATTTTACATCATTTCTCAATAATCATTGGTGATGCTTAAGATAATCATTTAATAAATTTTAAGAAATTAATCTTCTTACTGCTGTAGTAGTGGTAGTCGTAGTAGTGCTAGATGTGGTGGTAGAAGGAGAAGCAGAAGACTCAGGGCGAGGCCAGGCGCTGTCATCGCTATCTGTGTAATCATCGTCTTCAGCATCGTCATCACGGGATAAATCCGCATCTTCATCCTCGTCCATATCTGCTGAAATTTAAATAGCAACATTATTGAACTGCGTATCTTAAGTGACTTTTGTATTTTTAGTATACTTAAGACATAAGTGATACAATGACACACAAATTAAAAAATATATTAATTTACTTACCATCATCATTATCGTCGTCATCATCGTCATCGCTCAGATTGAGGGTATCATCGTCGTCATCATCATCTAAAGCATCATCGTCGTCCAGTAGATCATCGTCCCGTTCATCCATCGCTGCTGAAGCAGCCAGCATCTCTTCACCACCTGGGCTGACTGGAACTCCAACGTCCATGGGCTTATGCATCTTTACGTTTTCTGTAATTGAAGTAAACACCATTTAATTAATATCTCTTTACGTCTTGATGAAAGATCTTATCAAATACTATCCCTACAAATAAGAAAATCCATGTTTGGATTTTTGTAAGTTTGCTGTTTATTACTTAGTTCAGCAATAAAACAATTGGTAATTAAAATGAGATTGTAGCATGCAGATTGTTTTGCCTGCTTACTTATATCGTGGATTTCAAGGTTAACCTACCTCACCCTAGTGACAGAATTACTCGGAATTATTGAGCCACCTAAGGTTCCATACTGCACACTATCTGGCTGGATTAACACAGGCTAAAAATTTACGTTTACGAATAAAATAAAGATCCAAATTGTTAAGTTGTGTATGAGCGATAAAACAAAAACGCAAAACTAACCTTTGAAATGCTTAGGACAGCAGACGAACTCAACTCCGGAGAAGAGGCTGATTCCGCAAGGCAGCAGCATAGCAAAGGTCCTGAGCCTCAATCCTCTCTGGTTGCAGGCGCGGCCGGCGGTGGCGTTCCACCTCGCAAACTGCCAGCAGCGGCTCTGGTTGTGGATGTGGTCAAACAGACAGCTCTCCGGCACCAGCAGCGCATCCGATTGGAATGGACCTTCTGCGACAAATACTCGTTTTAGTTAATGTTTAGTACCTAGTACTGTTCTTGGCAAAAAAAAATCGCTGTGACTATTTGCCAAGAAAAGAGAAGTGAATTTTTATTTTTATTTTGCCGAGTGATTTAGTTAAAATGACTGATGTATGAGGACATCTCAACAGCCATACATACTTCCGAGTCTCACTTCACTGTTGTCATGGGGGACTTCAACGCGAAGCTGGGCAAACGAATCGGGAATGAGCTGAGAGTGGGGTTATTTGGAGTCGGAGACCGAAATCCCCGGGGCCAGCTGCTGGTGGACTTCATGGAGAAGGAAGGACTCTACATGATGAATTCCTTCTTCAAGAAGTCGGAACACCGCAAATGGACCTGGGTTAGTCCCGACGGCAAGACCAAAAATGAGATAGACTTCATCTTGTCGACGAGGAGACAAATATTCAATGATGTCTCTGTGATCAACTCAGTGAAAACTGGGAGCGATCACCGACTGGTTAGAGGCTCATTGAATATCAATGTTAGACTCGAAAGAGCTCGTTTGATGAAGTCTACGCTCCGTCCATTGCCAATCCAAATTCAGAACCCCGAACACTTTCAGCTCGAACTGCAAAACCGATTCGAATGCCTAGCAGATTGCGAGGGAGTGGACGAATACAATGACAGGTTCGTGGAAGCTGTCCGTACAGCGGGGTCCAAGTTCTTTAAGACCCGCCGCACAAATGGAACCAAAAAGATTTCAGATTCCACGCTCAGGCTCATGGAAGAAAGACGGAAAATGGTTCTGCAGTCCGCAGATGATGCTTCCTGCTACCGGCGGCTCAATAGACAGATCTCAAAGTCTCTGACCCGCGACATTCGCCAATTTAATACAGATCGTATTAAGGAGGCCATTGAGCGTAACAAAGGCTCTAAAGTGTTCGCAAGAGATCTGTCTATGGGGCAAAGCCAACTGACGAAGCTGAAGACTTCGGACGGTAGAACCGTGTCATCTAAGCCTGAGTTACTGGAGGAAATCGAGGGGTTCTATGGACAGCTGTACACGACAACACGGACACCTGTCAGCCAAGCTGCAACTGACCCCAGAGCTAGGCTAACCCGACACTACACCGAAGACATCCCGGACGTCAGCCTGTACGAGATTAGGATGGCTCTCAAACAGTTAAAGAACAATAAGGCACCGGGTGATGACGGAATAACTGCTGAGCTTCTGAAGGCAGGTGGTACACCGGTCTTGAAAGCCCTTCAGAAACTGTTCAATTCCGTCATCCTCGAAGGTACAACGCCGCAGGCGTGGCTTAGAAGCGTGGTGGTCCTCTTCTTTAAAAAGGGTGATAAAACCCTTTTGAAGAACTACAGACCCATCTCGCTTCTGAGCCATATCTACAAATTGTTTTCGAGAGTCATCACGAATCGTCTCGCGCGCAGGTTCGACGACTTCCAGCCTCCCGAACAAGCCGGTTTCCGAAAGGGCTTTAGTACCATAGACCACATCCACACGCTGCGGCAGGTTATACAGAAGACTGAGGAGTATAACCAGCCACTATGCTTAGCGTTCGTGGACTATGAGAAGGCCTTCGATTCGATTGAAACTTGGGCAGTGCTGCGGTCTCTTCAGAGGTGCCAAATCGACTACCGATATATTGAGGTGCTCAAGTGTTTGTATGAGAACGCCACCATGTCTGTCCGGCTCCAGGATCAGAACTCCAGACCAATCCAACTGCAGCGGGGTGTGAGACAGGGAGACGTTATTTCTCCGAAACTGTTCACCGCTGCAATGGAGGATGTCTTTAAGCTTCTGAACTGGGAAGGACATGGCATCAATATCAATGGCGAGTACATCTCTCACCTTCGGTTTGCCGATGATATCGTAGTCATGGCTGAGACCTTGGAGGACCTCGGCACAATGCTCGATGACCTTAACAGAGTCTCCCAACAAGTGGGTCTTAAGATGAACATGGAGAAGACAAAAGTCATGTCGAACTCCCATGTAGTACCCACTCCAATAAAAGTTGGGGACTCATCTCTCGAAGTTGTAGATCATTACGTCTACCTGGGACAAACAGTCCAATTAGGTAGATCCAACTTCGAGAAGGAGGTTAATCGTCGAATCCAACTCGGCTGGGCAGCGTTCGGGAAGCTGCGCAATATCTTTTCGTCCCAAATACCGCAGTGTCTCAAGTCAAAAGTCTTTGACCAATGTGTGTTGCCAGTGATGACTTATGGATCCGAGACGTGGTCGCTTACAATGGGCCTCATAAGAAGGCTTAAAGTCACCCAAAGAGCGATGGAGAGGGCTATGCTTGGAGTTTCCTTGCGTGATCGAATCAGAAATGATGAGATCCGTAGGCGAACCAGAGTCACCGACATAGCCCGAAAAATCGCTAAGCTTAAGTGGCAGTGGGCTGGGCACATTGCGCGTAGAACCGACGGCCGTTGGGGCAAAAAGGTTCTCGAATGGCGACCGCGCGCCGGAAGACGTAGCGTGGGCAGGCCCCCCACAAGGTGGACCGACGATCTGGTGAGGGTCGCGGGAAGCCGCTGGATGCGGGCAGCGCAGGACCGATCGTCGTGGAGATCTTTGGGGGAGGCCTTTGTCCAGCAGTGGACGTCTTTCGGCTGAAATGATGATGATGATGATGAGTGATTTAGTTGATGGAATACTTCTTCTTAGATCTAATGAAATTCAATATAGTTTTAAAAACTTCAGGGAGATAAATTCCTTTTAAGACAATTTTAAGTAGGTACCTATTTGTAAAAGAGATAAAAAAAATGTATTTAAATTGTAATATAATTGTTGCTCTAACTAATGTATCGAATAAAATTTTGTTTCTGAAGGGAATTTTAATAAGGTTCCATTAGCAAATAAAAAATAAAAATAAAAATCTTAGAATTGAATAAAATGTTAAATGAAATGACTGAATTTGTTTGTTATTATTTACTTAATGAAGTCAAGAACTTTACTTAAATCCAAATGTAACTTGTGAGAAATGATATAATTAGGCGAAGTCTGGTCAGATTAAAAGTAGGATTCACGGAACTGTTAAACTACTGACTCATATTGAATTGATAAGATATTGAATTTCTAAGACCAAGAGCGTCTAGAGAGCGTTTCATCTTTAGAGCGTCGGTGGCCAAGTGGCTAAGGCCACTGACTTCCATTCGGAAGTTCGCGGGTTCGGACCTCGGCGCGTACCAATGTGTTTTCGATTTTCGAATTTATATGTACGTACGTTATTCGACGCTTTTACGGTGAAGAAAAACATCGTGATGAAACCTGCATACACTTGCGAAGTAATTCAAGGGTTGTGTGTGAAGTTGACCAACCCGCACTGGGCCAGCGTATAGGGTAGGCTCGAGCCCCTCGGTGGGGACATTATGAGCTGTTAATGATGATTTAATTTTTAAAGTATACAGGAATGATGCATACCAAGACAGCGGAAGGGCTTGACCCATCGGGTGACCTTGCACTTGGCAGCGTTGCCGGAGCCGATCTTGCACCAATTGCTGACCTTCACGTAGTGAGACGCCTCCACGATGTTGGTGATGTCGTGGCTCGGATAAACCTGGAAGGTATATGAAATGAAAATGAGAATCCAGTAGAATTATCTGCAAAATGCTGGGTCTACTGTACAGTTTTGAGGTAGGATTCATGGAGTCATAAACCCAGTCATATCACGTGCATTTATACTTTGAATTAACTTTTTTCCTAAAGCTATCATGAGATATAATTTGAAGTAAAATATTGAGACCCATACACTGTATTCGTAAACACAAGAAAAACAAGTCTTAAGGCCCTTTACGAATAAAAATTATGTATAATGCACATAATATGACTGCTTTTATGAATTTTGACTCTACCTTATTTTGCTTTAGTACGTACAGACAAAGAACCAGATAGCTGACCCCCCTGCCGAACGCTGTGCGAACGCCATCGAGGGCGCCATCTATCGCTCCAAAAGGGCAGAAAAGAACGAACCAACGGCCAATGATACTTCTAAAACAATGCCATCTGTCTTACACTTACAATAAACTAAATTGTTACAAGAATGTTGTCAGTATAGCTAAGCCAATAATTAGGAAGGTGTAGCCTTATTTCGGAAATGTCGCTAAGTCACAGCGTGGCGAAGTTGCGCACGGTATGGCTGTAGATCGAGATTTAACTGGATCGATCCCGCGAGCGCATATTCATGTTTTAGTGTTTTTTTATTTTTAACTTTTTTTATAAGAGACGCAGTGTTTGCTATGGGGATTTCATTCTTTTAATAAAATTAGAATCAATACAAAATATACTTATAATTTATGAATGTTATGTCTGCATTTTATTCTACAATATTTCATCGATTAGAATCGTCGTCATCTGCAGAGTAGATGATTATGTGCCTACACTTGCTTCACAAGAAACTAGTTATCTCGACCGCCGCGCCGCCGGGCGGCGCCGTCACTATTTTATATCTTGATTTTATAAATATTATAGTGAGAAGTCCGTTTTTATTAAACAGAAAAAAACTATGTTGAATAGTCAACGGATTTGAACCGCGTAACTTAGCATTCACAAGCTTCACAGCTAACGCTAAACCACTGCGCCAACTGACAAGTTGTCAAGTGTATCGAAATTTGATATCATACCACACTTTGCTATGACTCATAGCTATGATGTATTTTTTTTGAGAGAGAATGCATGCAAAATAACACGAACAAATTATGTGAGGGTAGTTACTTATTATTTCAAGTTTTACACTATAAAGAAAACTAATGTTCGTGGCAAGGTATTTACTTTACGTCGTCGTCGTTACGTTCATGCACTCTCCGGTTACTTTTATTTAAAATAATCTGTTACCAATTTTCATTACTTCTCATATACCTAAATGATTTTATGAAAGCAAAAACAACAGTGCGTTGTAAAGATAACCACAGTATTAAAAGTATTTCTAGAGAATTAGGTGTCACGGTAAGTAGATAATACGTATATGAATACCTATTTATAAAACCTAATTATAAAAATAATATAGAATAATATTTTGTGGAATGTGATTTCGTGACAAAAATTATATCATAGTATTTTATATTGCAGAGAAATACATTTCGTTTATGGATTCGGCGATACCAAGAAACTGGTGATGTGAAACGTAACCGCTCTGACCGACGACCACCGGTAGCTTATACTGCTGCATCAGAACGTCATTGTGGAATCGTAAGGCTTCATAGCGAAGTCCCATTTAAAACGACTTGGTCAACTGCCATAACATATAATATATCGCTTGACTCAGTTTGAAAATACTCCAAGCATGTGAAATACATAATTATAAGCCAATTATAAAAAAAACAACCATCGGAAGCCCATTGTCTAGCCAGAACAGAATGAGATTCGCATCAGAATATTTAAATTTTGATTGGGAGAACGAAATTGTAATTTTTACTGACGAAAAGAGCTTCAAGTCTGATAAAGATGGAAAAAAATTATTGTGGAGAAGACCTGGGGAACGTTTCAAGCTTCAAAATAAGTATTTTGCCTTTGAGAACCAGCGGTTATGTTAGCTACTTTCCCTTTCTTTTTTTATTGTATAACTTACCACTATTTGTTTTTATAACTTTGTTTTTATATAAACTAAAATCATTCTGAGATTGAAACAAAATTAAGAGAGATATAAATTGTTACTTTATAATTTTAAATGTAATTTAAATTATAAAAGTAGCATGTTGGTTCTCTCTCCTAAAAAATGCCAGTTTGAATCTCTGGATATTACATTTTAGTCGATAAAATATTAAAGAATAAAATGTTAACATATTTATTGTAACATATATTTTGTTTTATTTTAATCTTTAATGTAAGAATCAAATCCTCATAGCAGTATTTGCATCTTTTTGGAAAAGTAAAAAATAAAAAGACAAAATAATTAAAATGCTCTCGTGGATTTGATCCAGGCAAATCTAGATCTACAGCCATACCGTGCACAACTTCGCCACACTGTAACTTAGCTACACAATCGAAATAAGACTACACCTTCCTAATTATTGGCTTAGCTATACTGACAACATTCTTTTAACGATTTAGTTTATTGTAAGTTACGACAGATGGCATTGTTAGAAATTTTAGAAGTATCATTGGCCGTTGGTTCGTTCTTTTCTGCCCTTTTGCAGCGATAGATGGCGCCCTCGATGGCGTTCGCACAGCATTCGGCAGGGGGGTCAGCTATCTGGTTCTTTGTCTGTACAATTACGTAATATGAGTTAATTTGTAAATTAATTCTGTAGATTAATGTAGTTATCAGAACCATTAGGTCAGATATTGAAACCTATCATCATTGGAGATCACAAATAATTTGGATTCGAGTATTTCATGTTGATGAGAATGAAGATAGAAGATGATAGAAGAGATTCGAAGATGTTAGAAGAGATTTAAAGACGATGGAAAAGATAATTGAAGTAATTTGAAAATGATACGAGTAGAAGAAAGAACATGATAGAAGAAATTTAAAGATGATAAAGAAAATTTTAAAATGACAGAAGATTTTGAAGATGTTGATGTTGAAGTAGACGTTGATGACGATAAATGAGATTAATATCTGTGGTACCTTCTTGCAGTAGTCGAGGATCTCCATCTTGTCCTTGAGGCAGGTGTGGGGCTTGGTGGTGAGGTCGGGCGTCCACCGGCCCGCCGCAGACATGTACTGGGGGTGATACGTGGAGCCGGCCTCGCACAGCACAGCTACTTGAGGCTCCGCCCCCGTACTCGCCTGCAAACAAACAACACTAACATTAGGGCTGACACACACCATTGAGGAATTACGTACAAGTACTAGAGAAGGGAGACACATGGTGGCAGGCAGCGGGATGCGGGCGGAATGCACGACGAGAAGAAAAACGAAAGAAAAGCGACATAGAAGTTCATATTACTATGAGTGCGGTTCGCGGGTGTCGTAACTGTGTACGCTAGTACAAAAGTTGTTCAATAGCTGATACTAGTTATTTCGCTCAAAGTTACATACAAGCTGGCAAACGGAAAAACAGTGGCCAGTTTTACGCTACATGGCACATGAGGCGATACAATATTAAGCCCTCCGGTTTAAAGCACACGCAGTGAAGTGCCCAGAATCGAGGCGTTTAATACATGATAAGGTCTATGACTTCAAGGAGCAAAGGAGAATAGACCTCGATGTCAAAAGAGATGACATTTGGCTAGTTCCCGTGTCTTGCAAACAAAACTGGTTCTTCAGTCACAGGAGAGTACACGAACGAAAGGGACAGGTTATTGTCAATTTCAAAATACGAGTAGATACGTCAAACATTGATTTAACCATGGACTTAGTAACATAGTTAGTGTAACTATGGTAATAACGTCCATGGATTTAACATGTCGATCTCACTCAAATAGTTAGTAGATCTGACAGAAACGTATGGATTCTCTCTTCGATCTTCATAGAAGGAAATATTATTTTGTAACGGGAAGAACCATCGCATATTTTATGAGAAACTATCTATTATGGATTTCAATTAATTTCTGCTACTAGTTAGCACGCGTTAGATACTATGTTTGTTAGTAAATAATACTAAATACATATCTCGAACATCAAATACGCAATCAGATTGGATTGTGTCATTAGCAAAGTGTTGATCTATTGAAGTAAGTAAGTAAGCAAGTAGTCTGATTGTTGTAGTTGTAGGTGTAGTTAAAGTCTTAATGGTTCAGTTTTCATACGTACATACATAAAGTCACGCTCTTCTCCTTAACAGTGTGAGCAGGGTTCTAGAAAGCTCACAGGGAGCAAGTAATACCACTTTAAGCAAAGTGACTTACAAGTACTTAACTTAATTTAGACTCTGAAAATTTTAATTCAATCTAATCCATCTCTTTTTAATGTAAAGGCTACTTAAGTATTTGTAAAATCTGGGGAGAATTTTATTAGACTTAAGTTTTTGTAAAGTTTAGTTAGATTTCAGCGCTTAAAACACAGATTTGTCTAGACTAGGGGGAGGGGAAGCTAGGGGACGTCTGCGTCTAGTCTGTGGTAGAATTAGAATAGATACATATTTTTAGAGACTATGAAGGCTGTAGAATAGTACTCATGTGGTTAGAATGTAAATTAAACCAATTCTATCTTGCAATATTCTATGATTGAAGGAAGATGTTTAAAAATATTAATTTTACTAAACATAATAATAACGTTATGTAAGAAACTCATTATTCCAATCTTTTTCGTTGTTTTATGATTATAACACTTAGTTCGTCATTAAGTTGTTTGTTTAGTTTCCCTTCTAATAACATACAAAACTCGACACTGGCACAAATAAAAATAGTGACTTATGCAGAAAAAAAATCATTCCGTATAATAGGCTATTTGACTGGTTTTTAAAATATATTTTTTATTATTCAGTAGAGTTTGTGGATCCCAGTAATAGTTGTATTTTTTAATTCTGGTACATATTTCCTGAAAAATATCAAAATAAAAATTCAATATTTAAGTAGCGCGCCAAAACGCTACTTTGACAATATGGCGTCGCAATGGCATCGGTGACGTCACTAGCCAGTACTACTACTACAAGTTGCTTAAGTAGAAAACGATGTTTACTGGCTAGTGACATATGTCCTATACCCGACCAAACAGGAGCGTTTTGAGTCACGTGACAAACGCCAAAAAAAATACATTTTTATTTACGGATTTTTACATAAATCAATTATTATTTTCAACTTCCCATAGTAAATATCCATTTTTAAACTTACATTACATACTGATTACAGTAATTAACACTTTATTTTTCGCATTGTCAAATAGCCTATTATGTCCCTATGAGACTCACCTGAGTCAGGTTGAATAGTTTTATAGTTTTTTCAATACATTAAATAACACACGCCTGCACTTTAATAAAGCTGCATATATTATTTCAAAGGACATTTTCACACACTATTTTAATTTTAAAACCTGGCTCTATTGGAAACTTTTTGTGAGGTCTGAAAATAGAATCCGTATACAATTTCCATAAAAATGGCCGCGGCTCAATTCCACACTAAAATATATTTTTTAGGTGATCGGATTGACAATTCAAACGGAATTGGTTTAGTTGTGCGATATCAATAGACTACTGTGAATGTATTTGTAGTACCTATATTGTGTTAAGTTTTCTGTTAATACGTTTGACTCATTTTAAGAATAGGAAAGAACTATCGAAAAACCTTAAACATGTCACCTGATTTGCAAAATGAAAACGGAAATTAATAATTCAATCAAATCGCTACTTTTTGAAAATATAACGGACAAATCCAAAATGGCTACTTGGAATCTTTTACAAAATGAAAGCATACGGTTATTTACTACAAAATACTTCTGTGGCATAATGTTCTGTCTATACGTTAAGTGACGGATGGTATGGGTTACGGCTAAAAATATACCTGAAACTGAAACGTGTATATTTACGTTTGCCTACCTTTTGGCCGTCAAAAATAGTACAGAAGAAACTATAAAAGCGTCTATAAATATTTATTTGTAAATGGCCGACGACGTTTATTAACATACACTTTGTAAATAAACTTTATAGCCCCTAGCTATATCGAAAACTTTTAAAAATAATTATTAGGTACAAACACTTTAGATAAAAATATCAGTAGTCACTTTCTAAAATACCTAGTTAAAAATTTCGTGCACCATTATTTTACCTTAATTTAATGACATACCTACAAGCTACATAATTAATTAGAGTAAAACATTGTAGTACGGTTTGTATAAATGAAAACGTATTCAAAACTTAATAGTCACTGGCAGGTGCACAATCATGCAATCGTTTAAATGCAATCCATTAAATGATTTTCAAAAAACGAACACTATAAACCGAAATTGTTGCGATGACTCCGTGGAACGTAGTTTGTCGAGTAAATTACTGTTATTTGAAACTGGTAATGTAGTTAGTTGTAGTTGTGTAGTTGGGTGTAGTCTGGGCACGTCTACGAGTTGGGTCGTTAGCTCTCTGACAGCTTGCTAGATGTTTGCCACTTGTGAAGCGGTAATTGCTTCGTTTATTGAGATGTATTAATGCAATAAATATTACTATATATATGTATTTCCTTGGAAAATTTAGAAAATTTGAAATTTATAATATTATAATGTAGCACGAAGTTAGAAGTCTTTAAAATTACGTATAATATATTAAAGTCGCCCTTTTTCCCTAATAATGGGGTGAGTACCTTTATTTAGCAGGCTTATGGGCCAGTACGAGAAAAATATATGGTTGTATTACGATAAAATAAAATAAAAAGAATACTAAAGAAGTAAAATATGGAATAGAAAAGTGTTAAAACTGTCATGACCCTTCATTGTAATGCTCGTTAAAAAAGTATACTCATATTTCTTTTTGTTTCTCTCCCAATAATTTAGTATAAAATACGCAGCAGTCATTTGTTACGTTTCTAAGCAATCAAATAAAACAACGCTGCGCTTCAGACGAAGCAAAAGGGTCATTTGAACAAAGTGGCACTCCCCCTAGTAAAAAATAATAAATAAGAACACGATGCTCCATTTAAGTACGACTTGTTGGCAATGTCGGCTGCAACTCGGGGGGAGACCAGGGTAAGTGCAAACTCTAGTACCAAGAACAAAGTTCAACGAATTACATCCGATACGAAACACACGCTTCCCCAGTCTACCCGGCTATAAAGCTAAAAAAGTTTGTGAACGAACTGGCTTGAAATATTTAAAGAGTTGCAGTTGTTTGGTTTGGTTCCTGTGTGAGTTCTGGGTGAACTGAACGTTTATAGTTCCGACTTTTCAGCGATGAAAACGCTTTAGTAGAGTTTTTACTGGTTGCAACAAAACTTCAAAAAAAGAAGAGAATATTACTAGCTAACTGACAAATCAACAACATAGCCCACTAGGCTACAGACTTGAAATTACGCACTGAGGTTTCCTAAATAACGTAGAAAATACTAAGAAAAAAAAGACATTTCCAAAAACCTAAATTAAAAGTGTGGAAAAGAACCTGCCAAAAAAACTCTTTTGTGCTCTCTTTCTTTAGTAAAACCTTCACGAGAAAGTTGGTAAAACTGAGCTATCATAGATTATTTCTCATGATCACTTCTAATTATTGTAATTAATAGAAACAAGCAAGTGATGGAGTAAAAAAAATCAAGGCTTGTCGAGTCACAGCACAGGTAAAGTTTGAAAGGTAATAACGAAAGTAACTGGACGTTAATCTCAACTTTGGTTCAAACGAGCTTATATCAAAATGAGCCATGAAACATTCTGTAACAGGTACATTAAATGTTTACCGACACGCACCAGCGAACCATTAAAGCTCTGGGTCCATAAATAAAAGGGACAAAGGGCTAATTAATTTTATTTTATGTCAAATTTAGATGCCGAAGCAAATTTTACAACGTCTTTAATGTTTTCCATTAAATACACGAATACAAAATTCAAACATTTTCAAGAAAGACATAAACTTTATCGACGTTTCTTAATTAGGCTATAAATTATTTATAGAGACTTAATTATTAGAGAAAAGTTTATCGGAGAACGTTCAAAACGTCTTACAAGTATTATTGAATTGTAAATAGAAATTTATGACAAGTTTTCTCTTCACCAATGAGATAATTTGACTGCCGTATTTTGTCAGTATCTCGGTTATTTATCTCGGTTACTGTGTGTAACAGCTATCTTGTGTGTAACAGGTATCTTCTACACATATATTGTAGAAAACTAACTTATTTGGTTTACATTTGGGTTGAGAGTTTCTATGGGATTTCATACCATCCGTTATAGATAAGATTATAACGTGTACTTAACATTTATGTGTTTTAAAATATTAAAAAAACAAAGCATCAACTTTCTCAATGTATCTAGAATTACGTTTCAAAATACCTACTTGATTAACATCTAACCGTGCGCGTGCTAGCGTTCTGTAATTAAAATTGTTCCTTTATAAACTAATGCAAATACCGTTGAACCCAACACACCGGTTTAATTTGCGCACGTAAATTAAAATACACCTCAAAAACATAGTTTTGTTGTTTACCCGGAGCACAGAATACCAAATAGTAGTCGGAGTAGGATTGGAAGTTTTACTCCGTTTCGTGTCAGAAGCCAACTTGGTATCTTTATGATGTTAACGCATATCGCATCGGTTTGCATAGAAATGCAAACCGATATATATACCAAATCATATTTTGAATGTAAGACTATAATAGTGAAATGGATAAAAAACCAAATTATGATGACACAGAGACACTCATTCAAAGTATTCAGTAGATTATTTTGTACAATACACATTTACCCTAACATAAGACTAAATCTTAAACACATCCTTTGACACTAACTGAAACTTAACATTCTCACTCATTTCTAGACACTCACATAAACTCCACACTGTTACACTTCATAAGAATATTTACCTTAAGAATATTTTTCAATCTAAGTAACAAAACTATTTATATACTAACCCACGTATGTACATGCACAAACACACCATAAATACACATTTTATTTACTTAGGTACGCAATCAATAATTTTGATAAAACCAGTGTTATTAAAAAAGTAAAAAAAAAAACTGTTCGACCTACAATAATGTACTTTTTATTCTAAGTTATAGAAGAGCGGGCCCTTCTGCCACAGGCATTCTTATGCTTAAAAGAAGGACCCTGCCACTAGCTTTAAGAGAAATTGTGGTAAAAGTAAATAAATATTTTTGATTTTGATTTTGATTTCTTTTGTGGACTTCACCATAAATAAATTGTACACCTCTTGAAGTATATTCTATTCTATCTTTTACGTATACTATACTACTACTATCTAAGGCTGCCCCCACATTGGGCGTTGGCCGAGCGTACGCGTTTCCTGAGCGTGCTGCCGGCGTCGGCGCGGCGCGGGCGTCGCGTCAGCGCGCCGTCTGCGGGGCGCGGGCTTCGCGTTGTCCAGCGCCGCACAAGCGCTGCGTGAACGCCGCGCAGACGCCGCGCTTACGTCGCGTTCCACGGGCGTTCGGCCGCCCGTGCCCCCCGCACACATTCCCCCCCGCGCCCGCTAGCAGACGCGACGCGACGTCGGCGCGGCGCTTGCGCAGCGCTTGCATGGCGTTCGATGGCGCGACGCCCGCGCCCCATGCCGCTGCCGGCGTCGGCGCCGCGCCGACGCCGGCAGCACGCTCAGGAAACGCGTACGCTCGGCCAACGCCCAATGTGGGGGCAGCCTTAGTGCCTAATTAATTGTTGAAATGCAATAATATGTTATATTGATTTTGATACAGACATTACTTACTCCTTCTCTTACTCTTACTCCTAAAATACAGGTACTGGTAAGTGACGATGGATGACTGGTTATTATGGAGATATGGAAGAAGCCTTTGTCCAGCAGTTTTTCAGTTGAAATTATTATCTCGTTTGACTTCTCGCGGTACCAGGACAATACAATTCTTGTGTTTTTTTTTATTGCCTGGAAAATTTTACCTTTATATCAGTACCGGTTCTAAGCTCGTCAATGCACATACAGCTGTATTGTGTAGAGACTGTTCAATATTGTGCCAAATATACCCTTTCCCGTCAACACGTTCGCTACTTCGCTACACTCGCCGGCGATATTGCTAAACTTGTCATTTTACCGACAGCTCCCGCTAACTTTCTTCAACTTATTTAAACGGATACTGTTGGGACTTGGACTTTAGGCATTTATTCCCAGTACTATTTTCTATAGTTACAGTACCGCCACTTGTTTAGTTGTAACTTTCGAACTAATATGTAAGTCTAAATACATTTTCGTAAAAGCTGTTGTTGTCCCAAATAAAAAAAAAACAAAACAAAAAGAAGCACTTTGTAGCTTAAACGTGTTCTAAAACTTATTGGCAACGCCATTTTATTCAACAGTATGTTGTTGGTTTCACTGATATGTCTATTTTGAATTATTTATTTATTGTTCATTATCATTCATTACATAATTAATTAATAATACATTTAAAAGATGATGTGTCAAAACGTCCCCCCAAAAAACTAAAACTAATAACATCGACCAACAGATTTGAAATGTATCCCAGTATATGCGTCTTAGTTATGTGATTACTTTTTACTATGGCGACATCTTTCAAACACGCGGGATATTCCGAGAAAAAAATCGTCTTGCTATTAATATTGGTACCCAAAATAACAGATTGTAAGCATTCAATTGGGCACTGAACATTTATAGGCTAATGATAAACAATAATTATCTGTTTAACTGTAAGTAAATAGTACTCCTACATAGATAGAAATTTTTTGGTGAACATTTAGTATTTTTTTACAGTGCATTTATATACTTAACATTCTAATAAGATACTTTGATATTGTTAGTAATTGATAACATGTTTGTAAGTGACGAATTATTGGAAAAAATAATTATACTTTTTTTTATTTTCAAATCCAATCGATCATGAAGTTAAAACTGGTTACGAGCCTTTCTAAAGATCCATAAGAATCTATTGACACATACAAAAAATCTGTTGGAAGGGGGGGACGAGGCTCATATAAAAATGGTCATCGTCCTTTTATATTATAATTGGCAGAATACAAAGGATTCTGGCCTTCTAGGATGTCCTTACCCGAATCTAGATAGAAGAGAGTGTAACTTTGAGCAAAGTACGAATGAATATACATTTAATTTTTTTCATAAAGGTCAAAAGTTTCACTAATACGGGACATATCAAGTGTCTGAATCGAAAAGAATTCGACAAGATCAAAGTTGTTACATAAAAGGATCCCGTATTCCCGATCTTCTTAAACAATATTTTTCTATACTTTCCTGATTTTTCTGATAATTTTATAAAAAAAAATTTGCCGCACAATGCACAACTATTATTACTTTTTATTTCTTTTTCCTTGTACTGTTTTAATATATAACTCACTCATTTTTATTTGTTGTTAAGTACGTTTGTCTTATTTTAGATATATGGTACTTACCACAGAGATTCCTATTCTGATATGTATGGTACTTACTTAGACAGATTGAAATCCAATATTAATAGGTACTTTTAAGTAAGAAAAATATTTTTGTGAAAATAATAAATCGGCAAGAGTGTAAGCTTCTCAATAAACATATTGCAAAAAAAAAATTAGTATAAATTTGATCACATCTACAACTGGCAAAGAAAAGTCCATTAAAATAAGTAAACTCGTTCTAAGAGACACTTGAAAAGACCACCATCTTGAAAAATGTGAAATATCTGAGGGAGCTACAGTGGAGTGTGGGACTCGGCAGTTGGCGGCTGAATCACATGAGTAAATAATTTACTCATGTGGCTGAATTGCGTCGCATCGCTTCTCAATGTACCTCGGAACACTTATCATTTTACTCGTACAGATAAAGTTAACGTGACCAAGTTTTGTAACTAGGTATGACCTAGTACAGTTTTAATTGTCTGTGGTATGACAGAGCTCTGAGGCAAGAGAAGTTAGTTCATAGTGTGGTGTATTCAATTATAATAGTCTGCGAAGGTAAAATAATCGGTAGTGTCTTTTAAAAGTTTTATGTAAGTAAGCTACGAGTGAGTATATTTCACAACTTGAGTATAGCTTATTAAAATCACATAGTTTGAGATGAATATGCTTGGTTTAACTCTCATAAATGTCGAATAATAAAGTCAAGTGCTTGTTTTAATGGGAAGCTTTCCAGTAGCAAATTAAGAGACAAAAACCTTACAAAATGGCTCAACAGATGGCACTAGTAAATAGTGAGGTAATAAATACCGAAGTATTGGATTATAAAAAAAAACCATTCAAATTAATCAACTAATTATCCTAAAATTAATCTCAGGCAGAATCATGTACATCCGACAAAAAAAAGTCAAAAAGTCTACAATAAATCTTACTATTCCTATTATTTTACTAGCGTCATCTATGGCAATCTTAAAGAACGCTCTTTTTTAATTTCAAGCTGTCAAAAATCTCCCATTGATTTATCAAGATACAAAGGCTCAACTCACACTGGCACAGAGTCGAAGCGAAGCGACGCGTCATGTTTTGCACGGCGACGCGCGTGTTCGCGCGGCGACGTGCGTCTGCGCGCGACGATGCTCGTATAGCGCGTTCGGATCACAATGCTGGACAGTGACTTTCGAACATTCGTGAATGGTAGTGGTCGGCGTCTGACGCGTCACTGCGGCCGAGTAACGCGCGGCGACTCGCGAATCCGCTCGACTCCAGCTGAGCGTCGAAGCGCGCTTCCATATTTACATAGCACAAATTTGTACTTAAATAATGGAACAATAGAGATGAATATGCTATAGGCTGAAAAATATGACGCGTCGCGTCGCTTCGACTCTGTGCCAGTGTGAGTTGAGCCAAACATTTACCTCCCAGTGACGTCATATTAAAGTGTGACATTTTCTGCTGAGTTTTACAGTAACGCCAAGCATACGTTAAAGAAGTGAATTAAGTGGGACTTGGCTCTCTATGCAAATGCATGCAGATTGTGCCAGCCCATCACCTTGTAGAGTAGAGCTAGGGTTGCCAACACTTGCATTTTAATTTAGAAAGTTAAACTGACTACATGTGTGTGTGCTATTCTGTCCATCCGCACCACAATCTGGTTAATAATTTCAACGATTATATTATGCTTGAATCGTAAAAGTAGTGTTATTTAGCAGCACAGCTTTAGGGGCATTGCGGTAATGCATAAATTATCATACCAAAAATAAATTCTACGTCAAGAGTTAATTACTTAGAGAACATTTCAATTACCTAATTACTTAAGTAAAATATAAAATTTTCTTCACTTAGTTGAAGAGAGAATAGTGCAGATTTTATTTAATCTACTAAGGAGCAAGCTATCGATAGAGAAAGGTGAGGGTTATATAAATATAACTCGACGAACAAAAGCCTAGTTCCAAATTCTTGATTCAAAAAACTACTGACATTATATATAGGGTACAGTAGTTTTGATTTATCATAAAATATATAAAGTCTAAGACTTTCATAAGTAACAATAAATGTTTCATGGGACAGCCCTGAAGTACGAGCAAGCTGCCAAGTTCAGCGGCGCGACTTGAAGCCCTCAACAACCTCATTCCGCCCTCTCCTGCGCACACTACGGCCTTCACCAAGAGACCTACAATTAAAAGGCTTTATCACCACTCTGTATTATATATGTATGTACGTATATATAATATGCTTTTCACTTGCATGTGCGTAAGTTCTAAATATAAACTAGGATTATTGTATTGTTATAATTTTCTATAATGCGCGGCTCTGGATTAAAGAAGAAATACAAATACAGTACAGTGGATATTATAAGTTGTAAAACATGCCACATTAATAATGATAATAAAGATAAATAATAATGTCTGTATTTTACTATTTAACGTTTTTATTTTCTCTTCGATATAAAATAGTCAAATGTTTTTTTTTTTACTACGGCACGACATTGAATACGCGTTTTAGGCACGTTTTAGGTTCCTGACGTAACTAAGTGATTTGTTAAAAGCCTAAGAAGGATGACAAAGTTATTTAAATCGATAGATAAGTAATAAACAGAACTGCAAACATATGTTTCGCTCAGGCTTGCTTCTTGAAAGTACATAATAATAATAACTTTATTTATGTCCACACTATATATTAATCAAATTGTTAACAAGGTAAGATGTCGCAAAAAACGTCACTTCGGAACATTACTTTCCTTCAAGCTACTTTTTTAAACACAGTTGTGATACCTTTCAACGCATTTGACGATAACCTGAGCCAAATACTGTCGTGTATGAAAAATTACCACATTTCAAAAAACACCGATTTCTGCGGAACGGAAACGTCACTTTCTTTTGTAAAATTACACCGTCGTCACACCTACATTCAAAGTCACAAGAGGCGAGAAAAATACCGCCTTTTCTAAAGGCATTGCTCCGGAGTCGGGGAAGCCCCGCCATAGATTGGGCACATGATTAATGCCGAGAGGCTGACAGCTCTGCCATTTGTCTCCGGACGCTGTTGAGCTCGATTCTGACAAACACAGACTTTATTTTTTTTAAATAATGAGGTAAATTCGTCGTTTTGATCTTTGGACGAGGCCTTTGTCCAGCAGTGGATGTCTTTCGGATGATAAAAAGTACCCTTTTTCTCGTTATCAATAACTATAGAAGGTGCCAACCATCAAGAAGTATGACGTCAATGAATTCAAAAATCTATTACAAGTAATTTTTTTTTTTTTGTCCTATTACATCCCCATCGAGGGGCTTAAAAATATCAAGCACAAATCAAGCATTTTTTTTGTAACATACCAATCGGGGAATTGTTTATAATTGTTTATAATATTTTTACATTCAAAATTAATTGTTAGGAGAGAGGATGCTTCGAAATCCAAAAAGCAAAAATGTCACGACATTTTTTGCTAAGATGACGACTACTGTAAAATCTTAAGTGAAATTGTTGTTAGAATAAGGTCCACATAATTCGCTATTGACGTGTTTACTTACAGATGAATTTTGATATAATACTCGTGTAATAGTAAATATTGGAGGTCATTTGTTATTCATCACAGTATAATACAAAACAACACTACACTACACTAGCTGATTAAATTGGGTGTAAATCTAAAATCTGCGTGAATAAGGCAGCCTGAATCCACATTATTTTGGTACCTGAATCCACACTTTGAAACTAAAGTAGAATAAAATTATTCTCCACTTCTTCTACAAGAAATTGAATCTAGGTTCTTTGAATGGTAGTAAATAGGTGTCAAAGTTTTAGCAATAAATTAAATGATTTTATGTAAACCTGTGTGAATGAATACGTAAAATAACAAATGAAAGAAATAATATTACATATTTCATTATTTATTTGCCTATTGTCTGGCAACTTTTATAAATTTTGAAGGGTTTTCTCATGAAGGAAGAAAAAATTTTACGCGCCCATTTTTTTATGGGCGTGGATTTTTTTTTCCTTCATGGGTTTCATCGAAACAACAAGGTCGCTTTTGGATTAACGCTTTATTTTGTCATTTGTGTGTGTTTTGTTTTCGTGCGATAAATAATTGTGTTTTGTATTATATTGAAATAAGAACTTTAAACAGAAAAGTACCGTGAATCTTTTCGAGTAACCGAAAAGCAGTAAAAAGAGCATTTCCACTACATAGCAGTTTAAAATATTCCGTCCTCAGCTGCCAACTTGCGGTCTCTCCACTGCACTTAATATGAACTTAAAAGCTCCTATCGGGAGCTTTCGGCTTTATCTACTAGCGGTTTGAGCTTAAAAGCAACTTAAGGCTGTGTTATGAAAATTTAATGTAGCGGTTTTGTGGTAAAGTTTATCAAAGTAACTCGGCGAAGATTAGCCCGGTTTAATACAAGAATAGTGAATTGTTAATATACCTGCATTACGTAGGCTTGAACTCTGATTGAATAATGGTTTAGAATCGCTGAATTATTTATGTCTGAATATATACGAAATTCCAACTAAACAGAATAAAACTCTCTTCAGAACAAAACATACTCGTAAATTACTAATTACATAATATCTTGCTCGTCATGCGTTCTAAATTCAACTTGAATGTATTAGTGTACGTACATTATATGAAAAAAATGTAACTAGAAGAGATAAAATAAAAAAGAAGCTTAAAAAATAAAGAATAAAGAAATATCGGAAAAAAAGTTGTTTGTTTGACGGCTAGTGTATTTGGCCGAATAGACATTTCATAACAAGTTTTTCAGTGGTCGCGAAAATTGACCAACAAAAGTTATTTCAAAAGAACATCACACACATAGCTCGAAATCAAAGCACTGCGATTTACAAAGCAAACTTTGTTTTTACTGAAACCTCTGAAACGTTTGACTTTTTCAGACATAAAAACGGAACGAAATCCTTGCAGAGAACCGCATTGCAATCGCAACAGAGTTGCACAAAATAGAGTGGTTTTTGTATATTGTCCACAGCAAACGTCTAGGTAATCTAGATATATTTTCGGTTATTTTACTCAATGATGTAAAAGATCAACGTATTTATTAAAGAGTTAGAGCCAACCTTCCTCGAACTCGCACTTCTATTTGACAAGAAACTGCTTTAGCTGTTATGCCACGTTTGTAGATGACCGAGTTTAGAGCTCATTGTCTGATACAAACTGAGATAAATTAATCTGCATTTCAGAGGTCGAACAATAAACAGAAAGAAAAAATCTAAACTAGACAATGGTTTTCTGAGTAATTTCACTTAAAAAAATAATACAGAAAATAAATATTAAGTTTCCGAACGAAGAGGAAAAAACGGGAACAACTTAAGTTTCCGTTCAGGAATCAATTTGTGGCGCTGTCACATAAGTCAGGTTAACTTGACGATATTTCACAGCGCGGGCTCCTGGTGATAGCTGCCTATAAATTAATTTGATCCCCTTATATATTTTCTTCTATTGCTTACTGTTTCGTTCGTTTGTAACGATTAGCCATTTCGGTGAATGTATTTTTAAATGTTTCTACAGTACTTTTATGCTGTCATATAAATATGAACTTCCTCTTTCTCGCTTGAATTGCTAGGTCATTGTACCAACCCTGGTGTTAAAATCATTCAGTCGCTTAAGGTTTTTTTTATTTGAAAATAGCCGTGTGGAGTCGAAATGGTGACGTATTAGACAAGGATGACTGAAATGCATAAGTAACACTGCAACAGCGATCCCGAATTTCTTTATCGAGGACACTTTCAAGGACGATGAAGAAGGAAGTAAGGAAGAAAGTTTTAGTTTAGCAATGTGATATAGATGTAGCAAATGTATTTAAACATGCAGATTAAATACATTTGCTACATATAATTATGTCACTTGCATCAATAATGTTTTGACCCGCATTGCTTTTTTTTTTTCACAGAGATTCCTTACAAATGTAGAATGTGATAAGAAATTCGACCTTATTTTTCATGCTACTTATAAACGAATATTGTATTTTACAAAAAAACATAATAACAGTTAGTTCTCTCATTCATCATTCGAATTTATTCGCAATGAGTACTTCGTAAAAAGGATGTCGGGGCATCGTAAACGATTACGCTTTGTGAAGACAAATGGCGCTGGTGGAGTTAATAATATAGTGCCAGAAAGAGGAGTAGACAGCAGCTGTCAGGTTGTTTGCCTCAACTCAGTTGGCACCTGGTTACCTTATATTTATAGGAGATGGAATGGGATGGAATGGCAAGAGCCGCAAATGTTTAGAAGAAAGAAAAGTCGGGTGTGTGAAAATTATATCAACAAAAATGTTTATATAAGTAACTAACGAACCGGCCGGTCTAGCATGAGATTGTTTGTTATACTTCGCCAAGACCGAATGTATGAGACTACACGGAGTGCGGAAAAGAGAGGAGATGTCAGTAGGGATATTTTCATACATTTTCGTTGCGGCGCGGCGATGCGCGGGGTGGAAATGATGAAAGTGAGGGATGCAGAAAACGTGGCTCCGCCCATTTTTTGAGAATCCACTTGTTGGCGAGAGGCCGAATTACAACCAACAAACACACTTGGCTTGCTTCGTATAAGTATTGCTATTATCCGTGATCAGATTATGTATTGGTTGGCAAGCAAAAATAAAATTTGTGCTAACAAAGCATTTTTGCTATACTATAAAGACGATAACATGCAAAGACAACCTCTTTCAGCATAGTTCACAAAACCGTGCAACAATGTTATCATATTCCTCGCAACACTTAAGAAACAATATACGAGGACGTTTGTATTTAGTTTCCCAAGTATGTATTGATTTCCCATCAAAGCGAGGACAAAATGTACTTTGTCACCAAAGTTCGGTTCGCAGTTGCAAACTTAGTACGATTTTGCCACAGGGCTGCGAAAAAGATGTTTGTTTTATATTTGTGTATCTAAACCTTTTTTTTTCAAGACCGGTGAAGTTTGATTCGTCGTACCGACACAAGCGTAGGCCAATTTAAAAAAAGCTTTTAAATTCTATAATATAAATAAATTGGTAAGAGATGTTAATGATGTGATGACGATGTTGAAATTATTTGTAATGCATCTCAAACTCCTTTACTTCAGTTTATTGCTAATGTTTTATTTTACTTTTTTATCATACAGGTTTTTGAGTTATTTAAAAAATATATTAATAAACTATTCTATACTTAAATAACTTTTTGAAGGACTTTGGAAAGATTAACCCTTTCAATTACACCCTGATGACTTACGTTTCTACCATTTCTAAGATTTTTAATACTTTGGTGGCCATAGATATTTTTATCGTGTTGTACAGCCCTAGTTCCTCAAGGATGTAGGCAGTTTTAGAACACAGAAGCTCTCGTGATACTGGGATCTAGAGTCCTCCAACGGGTCGACGTATTGGGAAGTTCCTGACTCGAGTGGAGTTCGAAACAGAATATGTGTTCTCTATTGATAATGTGAATGGTTTCCTTAATAGTGTAGTCATACGCATCTAATTGACTTGATTGTTCAGTAGATGTGTGATGTTTCCCTTGACATTAAGACTCATCTCTATTTTTAAATAGTGACCTATATTTGAAACCGATCCCTTGAATCATGAAAATCTGTTAAATGTTTTCAGATAAGGAAATCATCATTTCAGAAGGCAACACATGCGGTTGGACACTTGCACTAAGAAATTCACTCCTACCGTTACGGAATACGGGCGCTCTCATGGTCATAATGTTCAGTCGCATATGCTGGCTACTGTACTAGTTTTAATAGATTAATATGTATAAGTATTACACATGTATTCTAAACGAGAGTACTGCACTACAGTGAAAATGTTCTATTTTTATTTTTTCATTTCTAGCGTAAAATTAGTAAACTATATTTTAGAGCAGTGAAATTTTATATAATTACTAGAAATGTTTAATAACTGTGTAACCGCAGCAGGACCACTAGTTTCTTTTTAAAATTCATTTTTGTTGCCAGAAATTTCACCATTGTAACATACATGTTCGGTAATTTAATCTGGCGTCCACTGAAATGGTATTATCGGTGTTTTAATGGTATCAATTGCTGGAAGATATGATTAATTCATCGTACGTTCGGAATTGTGACAGTACTCGACATGAATTGCAGATGTCGCCATCACATTTTATAATAATAAGGATTATCGAAATAATCTTCATGCTAGCGATATATTCATTCGTAATAATTAAATTATTTATTACATACGCTATATACAAGTATAAAGTATATGCGTCACTATTTTATTTGTAACGTATTTTTAGTTATTTTAATTTTAATTATCTGTTTAAAATTTTTTGCAATCTAAATACTCATTTTTATATTTATATAGAACAGACTTTTTAAAAAGAACATTATACTTTTATTTGATGTTGCAGGCAGCAAATACATGTTTTTAAGTACATTATTTTCTATTTTAAAGCCGTCTTTTTTTTTTGTAAGTCTTATCGTAGCACCTGCGTAGCCTCTACGGCGTAGCACTTTGCTACGACAATTTTCATTTTCAAACACGTACTTGATACTAGCAGCATAATAAAGGATACAGTCTTATCTATCATCCTTTCATAAGCCCCACTTCACTTTGATGTAAATACTATGCAAATGCCTCTCAAAACGGCACATGCTTTGAGCCATTTTAATCGCTCTGTAAGCAGTTTCTCAAACAATTCTGTTACCCATAGTTGTCGTTTGAGGTAAACAATACAATATTAAAAAAAAACAGGGGTAATTTCAAAACAGTCTCTACCAATTTAATATGCTTCTAATATGGATAAAAGTATATTGACAAATTTCACGAAAGCGCGTAATTTACGCGCACGTTTCAGGTTTATTTTACATTTATTTTCTTGTTGTGATCATTATTGTCAGTACAAGATTTGTGTAAACATTTTCCGTTGGCAAAATAAGTCATTTTCTCAGAAAATTTTAATAATATTGCGAGCGGAGTCATGAGGCAGAAATATATAAAAAAAAAGGTGACAGATTAGGTATTCTACCTATCTTTTGGACATAAATTTTAAATTATGAACTTGTGAGAACCTCGTCAGACAAGACGCGGGAAACTTAATAAGGTTGCCTCATCAGGATACCCTGAGAGCGGCTTATAATCCTAATTGAGGCCTCTCCATCCAAATTAGAGCACAAAGGACGGCAAGTAGAGTAATTAAGGTCCCAAAAGTACTTACACGTACCTACTAGTGTGACTCAAATTATTTAATATTAAAACTATCATTGAAGGTAAAAAATGACTATGAATTGACTTGTTAGTAGCATGCTTCCTATTCAGCATAAGATGCTTTTTCAATGTTATAAGTAAGTATGTAGCTGATTCGTGGGAAAACGCCGTTCGCGGCTAATTGAGGCCACGGTCACTAGATATCGCGCCAAGTCCGGCGAAGCTTGATTCGTTGTACTTTGCGACACAAGCATAGGTCAATTAAAATAAGACATATCGCGAATTAGAATTGGCGTTCTTACCTATCGAGCAAACCGAATACGCAACTAGATAATAATTGTTCGAACAATCTTCTTCTTATCGAGTGGATTTCGAGGTTAACCTACCCACAGAAACCCTGGTTGGAATTGTTGAGCCGCGTCAGGCTTCTGACATGGCTCCTATAACGACTACATCCAACAATGATCTTATATGATGATGATGATGATAATGAAGGGCTTATAATTCTTCGTGAGTTGCACTACGGGTATTATTCATAAAAGCCTAAAGCTCATTTGTTTATAAAAGCCTTTTTGTATATCTAAATCTCTTGGTTCTTTGCTCGATTTCAGAACTTTCTTAACCTTTACTTTAATGTATCTTTTATGTATAGTTGTCGACCGAAGAGCAATCTACCATTATTAGTGATACGGTATTCTGTTCCTTACTTAAATGGACATAAGAACGGCACAAAGCTTGCTCAATAGGAGTATGGAATCAAATTGTACTTTTTGATTTTATCTAGCAGGTTGAAAGACTTTCATATTATATCACTTGTGTCAGAAATTAGTCCCAACAAAGCTGTACAAAGGACAAACCGTGCGGTTCTAATCAAGCAGTGCAGTTTGCAGTTGCAGTTGCCGTTGGTGTGCGGTCAACGGGCCGTCTAATCAAATACCAGGCCCGGGTCCATCCTTTGTAACTAGCCCTTCGACAAATGATTCACGACCTTCTGACCTTTATTTTAGGTTGGGTACAGGCCATTGCTTGAAGTTGTTTTCGACGCCATGTCAATACCTTTATTTTATGAGTATCTGGTATTAACTCCCTACATTAATGTGTATTAGCACAAATTAGAAATATAGCGATGGCATAGGTTAAATGGACACAGTATTCTGACAATTCTGATAAATGTTGTTCTACGTGGTTCTACTCTAGTACTTATACGTATTATGATAAAATTTTCAGACTGATCATATTATTATCTAGATGACACACAAACACATAAAACTAATAAGGCCTTTATTTGCTACAAAAAAAAAAATATTTTTATGCAATCACATCTATTTCAATTTCAATAAACTATAAAAAAGGAAAGTGTAAATATTACTAAATGTTTTTAAAATATCACACCGTTTCAGGAAATGAAATGACCTACATTGGAATTTTGCAATAAATTAAGTAGGAAATTGAATATGGTCCGTATGGGAAAGGCTTTATTCGCTCAACCGACAACAGGCGGATGCCAGCCATTGTCGAATACAGGGATTAATCCTGAAACTGTAATACTGAAACGAACTGAATTTCACATTCAATAAAAGTGCTTATACCTGTGTATAGATAGTGCAATATTGAGGAACAATTGAGAGCAGATGGAATTCGGAATATCGAATGTTTTAAATTGAATATCTTCAAAGCTAATTATAGAAGTTCGCCACTTATACAGGGTTATTTTTTAATCAGTGCACATATTTTAGGTAGGCATAGATTAAAGATCCGGTATATTTGTATTTTATCACGTTTCGTACAAAAAATTTTAGGAATAAATTTATATTTATACGACCAAATTTTCTTGAAACTTCGTATAAACACTCATGGGCATAATTACTTGGACACGTATCTGGCGTTTTTTGAAGTTCGTTCCATAAACGGGTTAAAAATAGTGTCATAAAAAAAACTGTGTACACAAAATATGTGCACTGATTAAAAAGTAACCCTGTATAATAAGTTATGTAACTAAACTAATTATTATAGGCAACTGTCTTAGTAGTAAATAGCTCTTAACATGAGTCTGTTTCTTCAATATATTTCCTACATAAATTACCAGCACGTATCTACTACATTCACATGTGCCTGTAAAATAACAAAGGGTGTTGTAACAAATTAGGACAGAGAGTTCTCATTTCCGTGTAATTAATCTTGTTAGAACGAGCACCGATCCGCGGGTTGAGTGAGACCAGACACCCTGTATATAATATCAACTTATATACTATACATATAGGCTGATATTTGTACTCATTTTATTTCCACAGCGACGCGGAATGCCTTATAAAAAAAAACTGAAACGTAAAATTAACAAAAATGGTGGATGATTTACGTGTTGTATTACTAAGTCACAGAGGACATTTTTTCAATTTTCATACAAACACGTCAGGATTAACACATCAGACAAATTAAAGGAAGCAAGCAGCAAGCAAGCATTATATATGGGAAGAATTTCAAATAGTTTTATATCTCTGTTCATATAATGAATGGTCCACGTGTATTGACAGCGCGTAGAACTTCTAAGAACATGTAGATCATATTCTCAGAAGCTAAAATATGGAATATATTAATTGGTGCACGAGGAGGATAGATGAAGTACCTAATAGCAAATAATAAAGGAGTTCTTAGAAACTTATAGGGTACCAGGTTTCAACTAATAAACTAAACTTATTATATTACACACAGTAAAACTCGAATGAAATATGTGACGTTCCACATGCAAAATGGTCGGTATTGAGTTATGCATATCCCTGTAACTAATAAGCTTTTAAAATCCAAAAAGATTATATACGAACTAAAACCCTCCATAAGGTACCTTTTCACGTGGAACGTCACATACGAGACTAAAATAAAAAGTACAAATAGATGGGCTTATTGATAGACAGACGCAAAGAGAGAAGATCTCTATGAAATACATCAAAAATAATAATAATAAATAGTAAGTAAAACTACACACACACATACTTGCGAAGATATTAAACGCTTCGTCCATCGAATTCAATTGACAATAAAGAAATTTCTTTACTTTATTTTTTAACTGCGCTATAGACTTAACTGCAAAATCGAAATTTGATTTACAAAAGCTCTAAAATCAAATATCTTACACTAGCGACCCGCCCCGGCTCCGCACGGGAAAATGGTTATTGTGGGTTATCCTTAAGTATATTATGCATGTATTATACATATAATATAAACCTTTCTCTTGAATCATTCTATCTATTAAAAAAAACCGCATCAAAATCCATTGCGTAGTTTTAAAGATTTAAGCATACATAGAGACATAGGGACATAGGGACATAGGGACAGAGAAAGCGACTTTGTTTTATACTATGTAGTGAAGTTCCTTTCTCTGTAATTAAAGAGCAAACAAGTGGAATACTGAGCCTTTGAAAATAAAGCACTTACGAACAGCTTGTTTACGACAAACCGAAATGATTTTCAAACAAGTTGTTCACAGAGACATGTTATCTCGCATGACGATACTGAGTCACAACAATCAGATTGCGTGTCTCCCTTGGGACGGGAGCGGGGTTCCGCAGCCGAAGTGTTAACTTAACACCCTCACCCGCGGTACCGGGATGTGTTATTGCCTTATTGCCCTCTGACGGCTGCTTAGCTATTCCTGCATCTCGAATGGCGTCATATTTCAAAGTAAATTGCCAATATTGGAACTATTTCAATCCCCTGTACAGACGACTGCATGTAGTAGTACCATTCGAAGACGTTTGGCCGCAACAGTGGGATTTTCGTACCAATTTTTATACATATAGAAAAGGTTATCGGAAATAACAATAAATATTTACCTATGACTTTATAAATTGATCATTTTCTCTAACGGATTGAATACTTTATGATTCGTCTTGAACCGAAAGAAAACTGTTTACCTAAGGATAAATCCCAACAAAAGACACTTTCCTGAACGGCTACTATACTAGAACGACCACTTTTCTTGAACGTCCACTTCAAAGGAAGGCTATTTGCATATGGAACATTTGATGTTTCTAAAAATATTAAATCATGACCTAACCAAAAAATACCTAAAAACAAGGTAACATTTTTCCTTTCCATAAAACCACAAAACGTTCCTTTTTGAAATTGTGACCTTAATTTCAGCTTATTCTATAATTTCGCACTGGCAGGAATAATTTTTGAAGGAGCGAGCAAAATGGTTGTGATGAGTGCGGAATTCAATTAATTAAAGCTAACGATCCGGGTTGTGGGGTGTGATTGGGTTTCACAAACGGCCTCCTTTCATCTTATTCTCACCAGCAACATCCATTTATCACGGTTACCAGCATTTAAATCTCTTCATTTTTTTTTATTGTTAATAGGTTTTTATTGTACTGTGGCATTGGCTGTGTCGTTTTCTCTTATTGCGGTTTTTCGTTGAACTATTGGTCACTTGCTGTTTGCTGGCTTTATTAGGCTCGATTCACACCGGGACGGCAGCGGCCGGCAGCGACGCGACGAGCACTTTCAGTGTGAAACAATTTTAAACATTATCTTCATGCTTATAATTATTAGTATCGTTTGAAAAGTACGAAAAGGCCGCGCGGCCGCCCGCGACGCTGCGAGCTACCGCGCGGCGTAAGCGGATGTCTGCTCCCTGCGCGCGCGCTCCGCCCGCGACGCCGCCAGCTACCGCGCGGAGGCGTGGGCGGCCGCGCGGCCGCGAGCGGCTGTCCGCTCCCTGATGGATACGGACACGCGTTTCTTTGGCAAATGTAGAAACTAAACAGGTCGAAGAGGACTAGTCGAGAGGCCGCGTGCGGCTGCCGGCGGCCACGTGCGGCTGCCGGCGGCGGCGCGAACCTGTCGTGGCCGACTCTGACGGTATCTATGCGCCGCTGCCGGCCGCTCCTAGCCGCTCCCAGTCGCTACCGGCTGCTGCCGGCCGCTGCCGTCCCGGTGTGAATTGAGCCTTATAATCTTTTTGTGTATTCAATTGCCTGCCATGGTTCGATGGTAGTATGTAAAAATAATCTCGATTTTTTATTAGTTTTCAAAAGACCACACATTTTGATTTGCTGAACTCACCCTTCAATGTAACTTTATTTGTCTTAATTAAGTGATGTAAAAAATGACCATAGATTGATAGAAGAAGAAGAAGATAAATCTAGGTATGCCAATCGCTGGAAAAAGCTTCCGGTTTCTTAAGATCTGAACCATTATTTGAGTCAATATAGAACGGAGTAAGTAAAACAATTAGGAAGTCAAATACTTGCGGTAATAGCAAGTAAGCAATTTAGTTTAGGAAGCGTAGGATACGCAGAATCATTTTATTGTCCAGGGTAAGATGATTTCGCGCTTCGGTGGGCACGTGACGCTGTTAGTTTCGGCTATTATCTGTGGAGTGGTCGTTACATGAGCCATGGCGGTATGGCAGCGCCATTTTAGATATACTACTCTCACAGTGGACTGAAGTGGGCTATTGAATCTATATAATAAAACTATAGAGGTCTAAAATCTGTACATAGAAAATAATAGCTAAAAACCGAGTCAGGGGGATGGATGTAAGAAGTGAAATAGAACATAACCAGATTTTCTTTTTGTTTATGTGTGTCTGTTTGTACGGGCTAATCTCCGAAACTGTTGGACCGATTTGAATAAAATTTAGTATGGTGGAACCTTATATCCTCGGTCAAGATCTTAGATAGTTTTTACCGCGGGACATTATCTCCTTCCTAATGGGATACTGCATGGAAAAGTAAAAAAAGCGGACAGCTAGTTTACAATAAATACAGCTTTAGTTTAGGGTGGGCTGGAGCCCCTCGGTGGGGACATATATGAGCTGTTAATGATGATGATGACAGCTTTAGTTCTCATCATAGTTATTGTAAAGTAGTTAATGTTGTAGTTTTTGGTAAAAATGAAGTTATAAATTGTAATTAGGGTTCACACAGACAATGTTATTTGTCACGAGACTGTGTGTAACATTGTCGCTATCACGAATAAAAAGGTTAGACACGTAAAGGCACGTTTTTTTGCTAGATTTTTTAACATGACTCATATTTATCATATCGCAAACAAAAAAAATACTACGGCTGATAGTAAAAAAACACCTAAAACTGTTTGGGGATTACTTAGTAAACTCAGGTCAAAGTTTTTGTTTTGTAAGTCTCTTAATCCTGTCTTAAGTCTTGAAAGACCTTTAATAACATAATGATGTTTTTCTAATTTTGGTTCAATAAAATGTTAAATAACCACCAATTAAGTTCGTTTACATTTTACATGGCCACGTTTAGGTAAAAAAAGAAAACAGACAATTATCTATTACTTTGGAATATTTTCAAATCGGCGCTGTTCCGTAATAATTGATCATTATTGTTTCAGTGACAGTGAATTAGGGCTGTGCTTTTGATATCGATACAATGTTGTTTTTTTTAACTTTTAAATTATATATGACACATTTAGTAAAGCCCGACCAGAGAATTAAAAAACCTTTCTTCAGCCCACGTCGTATCAAATATTGATTGCGTGATTCAAATATTGTTTTTTTATTGAAGAGTATCTTGGACTCTCGTGTCTCTTCATTTAGCTATATAATTATATTATAGGTCTTCGATATTTTTCTTCAAATCACCATTTTGCACGAACCAGCGATAATTTGTCAAATCATTCTACACTTTCATTATTTACTTTATCTCTTCAATACAATACAATACAATATACTAAAAAAAAAAGAATAGTTCGAATAGTTTTGCTGCATATTTACTTATTGACAAGCTCAATCTGAACATATTCGGAAATACTTTAACCATGTCTGTGTAATGGCTGCGTTTCAGCATGGATTTTAAGTTATTAGTGGTCATTAGTTATTAGTGGCTTTCCCTCGTCCGACCTGACAATAGCGTTTTGCTGACATATTTATTGGCAGTTCGAGGCAATCATTGGAAGTAGTGTTAAACGTGAAATATAATGTTATTTGTGAGGATAGATAGGCTGGGCCCCTCGGTGGGATCATTATATGAGTTGATAACGTACTAAAAGATAAAAAATATCATAAAGAATGGAAAAAATGTACGAAGTGGGTGATTCGATAGTTTTAGAGATCTTTGTGGGGGCCTTTGTCTAACAGTAGACGTCTTTCAGCTAAATGATGATCGTGACATAGATAAGTTGCATTTTAGTAATGAAGAAATTTACTTATCAAGAATAAAATATTAAAATCATTACTTTTAAAACTTTACTTTCCACAAATACAATGAGGAAATTAGCCGATGACCTAATTAAAAACCCTATCATGGCCATGCCCTCAGATGTCATGATCACTACACTTAACTTCAACAGATTGTTTGAAGTTATTATACCCGACAGGGATGAATGGTGGAATGAAATTCCTACCGTGTTCAGGAAAGCTGAGCTAGTCTGGTTTACAGATGGCTCCAGGAGGGAAGGACTGGCTGGCTCAGGCGTATTTTGCAAAAAGCCTAAGCTCAGCAGTTTCACTTGCCTCGGTCCCTTTGCCACGGTCTTTCAGGCCGAGATGTACGCAATAATTGACTGCGTGCATCTCAACCTGGAGTTTACCGGCAAAAGGATCCTCATACTCTCGGACAGTCAGGCCGCATTAAAAGCACTGATTTCCTATGAAGTGGCATCCAGACTTACCCTGGAATGCATTGTTGCCCTAAATAAACTGGGCAGCACCAACTCAGTGTGCCTGGGCTGGGTGCCTGGACACTCGGGGATTGGGGGGAACGAGGCAGCAGATGAGCTGGCAAGGCAGGGATCTGGTGCCCGACCTATTGGACCGGAGCCTATGCTTGGAGTGCCGAAATCCGGCTCAAGGCGCCAACTGTTGGCCTGGGAAAGGCACCAAGCACACAGCACCTGGCTCAAATCTGCTGGCCTTGCACACTCAAAACTACTTATTCCGGGGTTCCTACCCAAATCAAGAACCGAGATACTAAAACTTGACCGGTTGAGCATACGTATACTCATTAGGGCCCTCACTGGGCATTGTAAACTCAATAAGCACATGAACAGGATGGGCTTATCAGAAAACCCTTACTGTAGATTCTGTGCGGACGAAGAGGAAACTCCACTTCACATTCTTTGTGAGTGCGATGCCCTCGTCAATAAGAGGAGTCGGGTGCTGGGAGCGCACAAACTTGCCCCCCATGAAGCCCGAAGCCTAAATCCCACCAAAACCGTCAGCTTCTTCAAAGCGGTCGGTTTGGAAGAGGCTATGTAGCCTATGAGGGCCGACTACAATAGATCCATCATGGGTCGCAGTGGTCTTGGGTACTTGGTGCCCTTCCCTCACCATCCAAATCATAATCATAATTCCACAGAAAATCATAAAAAATGCAATAATAACTACAAAAAATGCTGTTTTGGAGTCATTTGCTTTAATTAATTATTTTTTTAAATAAAGAATATCTTTCAGAATTTCAATCTCCATAGTTTCATTCCGTTCCATCAGCCGGCCACATTTCACAACGTGTCCACTTGTCAAACGTTGCTCCGCGCCCGAACGAGAAATTGAAAACCTCGCGGGCGCTCCTGCCTACCCTGCAGCGGACAGCGTAATTAATATCGATAGCCGACCGTGACATCTCTACTCAGTATTTGTGCGTAACACCAAGCGTATTGATTTTATGTGCGCGCGCAACCTGCCGCCACCCACCCCCCTCTCTAGCCCCCCAGAGGTGGGGGCAAAAAACGAGCAAGGGTGAGCCGACGATACGAATCGAACCTTTTTACGAGGGTGCCACAATCCGTAAGGTTAATGCTTTGATGTGTCAGCCACTGCATTATAATTTCGCGCTTTGCAAAGTTGTTTATTTATTTTTTTATCCTGAGTGGATTTCCGATTTGATTTTAAGGGGTGCATACAAAATGCCTATTTAAGATAAATTATGGAGCAATTAAGGTTGATAAAAAGTTTTTCTTCTGGGGCTTGTTTTTTTTTTAATTATGTATACCTATTTGGCTTGTTGTGTTGCTTTCTTTAAGTATTTTAAGATTGGAACACAAATTTGATTTGAAAACTAGACAAGTCTCTTTTACTTTTAAAGTGAGTTTATTCTACAACTTATCAAATTATTTAATTTAATTTTCTAATGATTTATTCATACACCTTTTTTCACAAATACCCTTAATTTTTCAAAAAATACCTAGCAATTTACAACTACATTCATATTTGTCGAGTTTTATATTAAAAATTCATACCGCACCCCTTCGGAGACGCGTAATGAAAAACGGTATTATTCGACAAGTATCCGGAGATATTGCTCCTTGTAAGTAAAAGAGAAGAAAAGAAAGATCACTTATTAGTTAGAATTCTTTTATGGGTATTTGCGTATGAATATATTATGAATTTTAGGGATTGATACTAAAGAAAAAGAATACGATTTTATGGTAGAAAATTGTTTCTTTTTTTATCACTTTCAAAACATTCTTTACAGCAACTATCACTTAAAAAATCTTTATTTTTCACATTGGAAACCGATACATATAAGATCTAAATTTGAATTCAGAATAGTTATTTTTCACACTGGCAGCCGATACATGTAAGATCTAAAGATTTCAAAATCGATATTTTAATACTGGCAGCTGATATTTTCTTTATAATTGGCAGACCGATCAGTAGGTAAGCAGAGGCGCACCTCCCACGCTAGTCCTCAGCTCGGAGGTTTACTGAGGCTGGGGTCACCGCCCCGACGTCTGGCCCAGTCGCCAGACGTCCTCAGATCGTTCGTCTTGCTGAATAAAGGCTGAATATGGGCTGAATACAATCCCCGGCTCATTTGTTACCACTTTGCTGCTATTACCTACACAAGCTTTACCGCCGTATCGTAAGTTTTGTATGTGAATCGATACGTCGAAGTACAGTGTGACACAAAAATGAATGAGTAAAGCTCAACCAGAGACATAAAAAAAACATATGGCGCCCCATGTCTGATTTTTTTTCTTATAAAAGGTAAAGACTGAAAAAATCTGCGTCAATTGAAGGATATTTTATTTAAACTAAAAGACTCTGGTCAACTTTATATATCTATTATGTCATCTTGTCTTGTTTTTATTTTTGTTATGCCTGGTCTGGTCACTGTTCCCCTAAGATACAGTTTTTACTAGTTTAGGAGAACAGGGGCTCTACTCTTAAGTGACAAGCATGTTAACCTAAATTTGTTTTCTCATTTGTTCCCATACTTGTTTGTTTTTGAGTAAATAAAGTTTTATTATTATTATTATTACATCTTGTCCATACCATTTACGTGTACCTAACCTAGATCCCCCTAGATATTAACCTATCTAATCGGCAAATTATTGTCAGATTTACTTCAAACATTTATTAATAAACATACTCTGCCTTGCAAAACATTTCACCGAGCTCTCCAATTCCTTTGATCGCTAGCATTCGAACATTTCAAACCCTGGATACGACGAATGAAAGCCACCAAACATCAAATAACGTGCATTAGCATAGTTGAGAGGACTTGATATAATACAGGCTATGTGATGAGGCTCCTAATTATATTTATCTATACAAAGTTTTAGATTTGATCTAAATCTTTCAACCAAGCAAAGTCAATTTAGATCTTTCTGATCTAAATAGACGTTGCGTTGTACATCCATACATATGTATGTATGGATATGGCTATGTAGCCACATTATAGAGCTTGAGCCTACCTAATCATAAACTGTACTACATTACTGTATAAAAAACTAGCATTTCTCTTTTCGTAAATCACTTTCCGTGAGTTCCGGAGTATGAAATCCTTCAAAGAACTTTTGTATTAAAAAAGTTAATTTTTTTTAATCACTTTCCTCTATAAAACCAATATTTTGGTTTTGCTTGCTCATTGCTAATGCAAAACCTCAACAAACTGCACTTAAATTACAGAAAAGAAACTTATTTATAAACCCGATACTAGTGAATGATAATATTCTACCCACTACATTATTAGCAGCTTAATTTCGTTGTGTTGGCGTCTAATAAAAGCTCTTACTCGGTTTCCGAAAATGCGACAGAATTTAATATTCTATGTTGCCTAAAATGGCGTAGTTCGGAGCTAATATACTCAAATCTCAAATTCACGAATTTTGAGAGGCCTTAAGTCACTTGTTTAGATATGATAAGCTGATATACAATTTTAATTTTAGATAAAGAAATATATTTTGTTTCGATCAAATACGTTTTAGTAAAAAATTTTTGTATTACAATTGTGTTATTGTAAGATTTTTAATTTTTTAAATTAATGATATTTAAAACAAAAGCAACAAATTTTTAAAGTGACCCTGTGTCGTGGGAAACCGGCTTCTTCCCAACGATTAAAACTGTTGTTCTTTTGTTGTTGACAGACCCATCATTGTACCACTGGACTGGCCATACCCCATAAACTAACCTAACTCAACCTAATGCCTCGACAGATTGAGAATAAATGCATGCCTAAATGAGCACATCAAAAAAATTATCTCATTTTCAAAAGAAAGAAAGAAAAGCAGACAAAACCGCGAGTGTGTATGTGTAGCTAGCTAGTCGAAAATAATTAAAACTTCAAAGTTGCAACATCGCTCACTGGTCTTCACGCGTCTAGCCAGATTGGACTGCTGACTTTATTACTGCACTATGGGCCTCGTGTAAAACCAAAATTTACGAGCGGGCTGATCGACTGATTGCTTTCGAGATAGAATATATCGGTCGTACCTTAATTGAATTGCTGCCGAAACGCGAGCGGAACTGGGTTACGTCACGGAAGGGAAAAACCTGGAAAATCGACCTAAAAATACACAAAGTTCGGCTTTCGGGTTGAGAGGTCACGTGGACCGGGAACTGACTTAATTACACCAAGGATTTTCTGGTCGATCGATTTTGCCTTTTGAATTCAGGGATGGGTTGTATAAATAGCCAATACGCTAAAAAATAAATATTTATCATCATTTATTTTGCCAGGCCGCGTGTCAGGATGCGTAGTGAGGATAGGCCCCCCAAAAGGTAGAGCGACGATCTGGTTAAAGTCGCGGGAAGCCACTGGATGCAAGCAACGCGGGACTGAGATCTTTGAGGCAGCAGTCTAGCAGTGGACGTCTACGGGCTGAAAATATTATCATTATGTTAAATATAAAACACAAAGACGCTGGTTCACACATACAAACATTCACTGTCGAAAAAGAAAAATCTGATACTACAAGGTCTTATTTTTTATCTGTTAAAAAGACATTCTTCTTAACTGTAAAAATTTGTTCGTTTATTCGTCGCTATCATAAGATTTTCTTTCCATTTCGCTCGTTTAAATTAATTAAAACAATTTTGTATAATATTACGTAAAAGGCAAAATACAACAAAGAATATCAGTCGTAGTTATAACGACATCAGACAACTATTATACCATTCAAATAGTTTCGTAATATGTATTTGTAATAACGGCTGTCAAAATATAAATCAGACTTGTATATTTTCATCAAGTCGTTTTAGTTTGCCTAAAATAAAACCCTTGAATCAATGTTCTTTGTTTAATAAAATAACAAAAAGGTAATACTGACGGTGCCTAGCTTAGTTGGTAGTACGTCTGCCTTCAAAGCACAAGGTCGCGGGGTCAAATCGCCCAGGGCAAACATTCTTGTATGAGCATTGTGTCTGGTTGTTGTTCTTGTTATATGAATGTAATATTAACTGTTTGACGTATAGTACAGGCTCTGCCTAGTTTGAGGTCACATAGCTGTGTGTGACATATCCCCACATATTTATTATTATTAATTATTATACTATTTTTTTTTGTAGTTGTAGAATGAACGAATGAATATATAATGAATTGCTTTAGTAGGTACAAAAGTATATTTGCGTATGCGAGACCCGTGAGAATAAATATTCGTAAATAATAAAATAATTTATTGGAATCGAGTTTATACTGTAGGGATTCGTTCGATTTTACGAGTATACAATATTAAACTGAAAATATTTTCATATAAGCTCGCAGAATACATCAACTCTAATCGAAATATAAATAACAGGGTGAGGGATTATGAATCTTAGTGCTTCCATGGAGAATATAATTTTAAACCATGCTTGAAAAGACACTTGGGAAGATTACGTGTACGCACCTAGACAGTACAATTACTTAAATACACTTACTTAATCTTCATGATTAAACATTCACATGCCTAATGACAGGTAATTAGTATTTAGTTGTTTTTAATCAGTTAATTAGAGTTGGCTGTCAGTAATTTCTACCTACCTTAGCAAAAAGGTCGATTTTTGTAAATTATGTTATTTTATGCTTTTTGTGTGTAATAAAGTATATTCTTTTCTATTCTACAGTTTAACAAGAGCGTTTATGAATTTTAGAAAAAAAAGTAGTATAATCAGAGTTAATTATTATATCGGGCAATCACACAAAACAAATGCCACAGTGAATATCCCGTTTTAAATCTTAATAGAGATAATTTTGTTAGAAGCCCTAGCCAATTATTTTCTCTAAATTGGTACCTACATAAACATACGAGTATATTTGTATTATCACGAATAAACACTAAACAGTACCTACGTTAATAAATTTTGTTAGTCGTTGAAACTAAATGAGAATTTAAACGGGTATGTATGTATGTGTGTGTAATTACATGTTACAGGTGCATAAATTACCGTGCGTCGTCGCGTCGTCGGTTCAGTGCATTGTGCCACCAATAATATGGTGTGCGTCAATATTGGTTCAGTTCGCCGATGCACGTGACGTCACGAATCTCATTTAACAAAACCAACACAGATCCAATAACTATTATTGCTAGTTGATTAGATTAGCGCTGGGAAAATATTTGCTCAATTGTTTAATAACATAATTATTATGGATAGTAATAGCTAATGTTGGACGAATGATATATATATTTGTTTAACACAGGTTTTTTTTCCCACGGGAAAATATGAAAAACCATGATAATATTTTGGATAAAGGAATACCTTTTAGTTTGCCATTGACCTAATAAGGTCTTATTGCTAAACTAGGGGTTTTTCACAAGTGTGCTATGGTAAACTTAGGTTACTTCATCAAGTATTTAATGAGCATTTTAAATCTCACAAATTTTATTATTTCACCATGATATTGCAATAATTTGTGTTTAATTTACTAAAATGCTCTTCGATAGTAAATACTAATTAGATTCATTTTCTAATTGATCACGTTTATTAAGCGGATTACGCCTAATTTGTTGCTTTAAAAGCAGCAACGGATGTTGAATAAAATTAATGTTATTAGCTGCGGAGCTATAAATTGGAATTAGTGCGTTTATGGGCCTCTTATCCCGACATTCATCATTTTAATATCATCGAGGGTCAATGAACCTTATGGGGTTGAGTAATGAAATTACTACTTAAAGTTGATACACTGAAAGATTAATAATGTTACTCACGAGTAAAAATGGCAGATTTTTTTATATTGCACTATACGGTGGTCTACCTCTTTGCTTGGCTCTATTGCGTTTTGTAAATATCAAAAATCTCTTTTTAACCCCCGACGAAAAAGAGGGGTGTTATAAGTTTGACGTGTGTGTCTGTCTGTCTGTCTGTCTGTCTGTCTGTGGCATCGTAGCTCCTAAACGGATGCGCCGATTTTGATCTAGTTTTTTTTGTTTGCAAGGTGTCACAATCGAGAGTGTTCTTAGCTATGATCCAAGAAAATATCTTCAGCCATTTGAAGATCATCAGCTCTTTTCTAGTTGTTGAAAGGGTCAAGTAACGGTTTTGTGTCGGGGGTTATTAAATTTTTTAATTTAGTGTTATTACCTATTAAAACCTGAAACACCATAAAAAAATTATTATTCTTAACTAGTTACGCAACTTTACATCACGTTTCCAAAGGTAAATACTGCACTGAACAGAAACTCCAACTACCAGGAGTTCATAAACTAAGAGCAATTAAATAGCTTTAAAGCAAAAGCAAACAGCAACGTCAAGCGCTTTGGGCGCTGAAAAGAGAGGAAACAAATTATACAGGGTTATTTTGTTATAACAGTATTAAACAAATTATTACGTTCAGTTAATTAAATATGTACAAGCTCTTAAAATATGGATTTCATTTGAGCAAAATACCTTTTGAGCTTTCCTTTTAATCTTTTAGAGTGGTTGCTTAATCGTGTATATTTTTGAAATTAAGGGTTTTTAGAAGTATTATAATGTAACAATTAGTCAACCAAAAAACCGCCCTTTGAAGTCGAAGGTTGACCAGTTTATATATTTTCCTAAATAATCTACGAACAGCACAAACACAAGTGTAAGATTTATTTTCCAATCGTTTTCGCGGGCAATAGGCAGAAAAAAACAATAATTAAAATTGTACATTAATACGACAATATATACAATAACAATATATGAAATATTTACACAAGGTAGCTTTTATTACACCTCGAATTGCGAGATCCACACGAAAAGTCTTCACTCATCGAATTTAATGCCATTTGGTTCAATAAGATCACCTTTTAAATTCACATAGAGTAACATATATTAAAATAAGCAGGCTAATAAAAAATTACCCTGTATTTGTGTTCAAAGTAAAGAGTTTCCGCTACAGCGCTGGATGGCGGAAATTGGCAATTTCTACGGGCAGGATGGACGGCCGGCGGACGACAAATTGTGAATATTTACTACGAACACATAACGCTGTACAAGGTATTTATGTAAAGGTGCCGTCTAGGAAATATCTCTTTAAAGTAGCCTGTAAAAAGGCCTCTTTTTGGAAAGGGAGGAAAATAATCTCCACGACTGGCAGGCCGGTTGGATATCATAATTGTTGTTGCATGCAGTGAAAGCCTACCCCAGCCAATTTTTTGAAAACTTACTTAATTGCGTCGTACTCATACAGGTCGATTTATTTTTAAAAGTCGTATTACACCCACTTGAAACGATTGATCCAATTTCTACAAGAAAAAAAGAAAAAAATCCGAAGAAATTATCCGAGCTGACATTGTATTTGATCGCATTACGAGTACCTATAATATGCTAATTATTTTACTGCTACATTATTATTTCGTGGGTCTTATTGAATAGTTTTGAACATAGAAAACTATACTCTTAATTCTATAATATAGTGCACGTTTTCCGTTGGCACGTCACCCGTTTAATCTCTGAATAAATCTTACACGAACCTAGCTGATTGTTGTTTAAAATATGCGAGCGACAGCAAATTGATTCTGGTAAAACAATGGAGCTGACACGTAGAGGATTACTGGACTCGTGCTGTTTTATCATTGCAGGTAAGAAAAGGTGACAATCATGTCATTTGCCTGGATTTCAAAGTATCAGCCTATAGGTAGATGGCTATGCGCGTGTATAAATTGACATAATTATTTTTTTATTCATTATTACTATTAATATTATACTGGATTGGAAATTAATTTTACATATATTTTTATTTCCATATAATCAATAAATAAGGGATGAAAGTCTCAAATAAACCGATTTTTTCATTATTGTCCTAAGTTCACCAACAAACAAACATGACCAACAAATGATGTTAAAACGGCCATTTGACTTTTGGTTTTCATAGTCTATTATTATCATAAAAGGGCCTTTAAACATAAAGCAATCGTTATGTTTGTTGGTGAATTCGAAGCTTCTCGTCATGTTATTTGTTAGAGACTGCTGAAAGGATTTAAATAAAAAAAACTAATTGTATAGTAGCCAGATAGATCGTCGTCAACAATAAGTAATACTTGAATAACAGCACGTTTAGTGGTAGGTAATATACGCAATAAGGTCGTAATTTCAAGAAACCGTTAGCAAAGCCACCCCGCGGCTTAACCGCACGTTTGATTGAGGTTTTATTTCCCCAAATCTGGACGTATAAAGCCAAGTGAAATTTACGGGCAACTCTTGACGGCAGAAGCGATCGGGAGATGCTATCGGCGATTATTTACGCCTTTACACCGCACGCGCACGTATCGGGTATCCGACGGTTCTATTACACGAGAAATTAGTTTGGACTTGTTTGTTATTTTAGAGTTTGTTTATATTCATATTATAGACGAATATTTTCGTGTTTTTGTTGTACCGAAACAGTTGTGGTGTAAAATTTATAGTTGTTGAATGATTTAATGCGATATTTTGTTTTCTTTCGTGTTGATTGATACAGATTTTATGTGTAACAAAGACATAAATTAATACAAATAAATAATTGAGACGAAAACAGTAAAACATTGTTTGTTGAACATAACCGTTAATAGTATATATAATATGTATATTATAGGCCTATTCATCGTGATTTCAGGGTAGGCTCTAGCCTATAGTCTTTAGTCGACCACATTGAAACATTTTAAGAGATTTGATAAGTGCTTTAATATAAAAATAACAATGAGTAGAGAAAAGCAAGTGAACAACATATGAGTATAAAATAAAGAAAAACAGCAAGTAGCACACAGCTGAGATCGGGTGCATTAAGAATGTACGCAGCACGCAGTGCATGCATCAGCTGGTACTGCATTGCAACGCAGTGCGGTACCGCGAAGGCCAAGATTTGAACGACACAAATTAAAAACACAGTTCAGGTTTTTTTTACATCTGAAGCAGATAAGCAATTAATTGTCGCTATTTCTGGTAGATAGATCTCTTTACGAAACTATAGAATATTAAGTCAAAAATTTTTAAAAAGCTGAACTGCATTTTGAATTTGAACGGCAATTGCAGCAATACTTACTAGTATCATTTTTACGGCAGATAAGAATTCAAAGAACAACAACAACAAACAACAACTGAAGAACTAAAAAATTACTACTAAAAGAACACACCAACTGCATACATTTCATCTGCATCATTTCTTTTCAACATTGCAGTGTGCGATCATAACCTCAAATTACTGTAAAGAGCGTTGCGTGGTTGCAAACCCCTAGCTCTCTCGTAGCGTTCCTTTATGTAGGCTCGGGCAGCTCCGCCGCGTATTGCCTAAATTATTTTAGCGGTCAACTGCAATGCGGTGGTAGGTTATTAAGTTAAAAAGTGGGGTTAAATTGGGTTTCTTTTTTTTAAATACTGAGTACCCTTATGATGTTAGAATAATTATGAAACTTTCTTTGAAACATTACATATTGAACCATTACTGCAGCATTTTAGTTCTACGACTTTTCTTATCAGAATATAATAATATTTCCCTCTACAAATTTTTCCGCTTTTCAATCCAATCCAATCCAAATCAATCGTGAAAGAAAGATAAAGTAACATATTCCTTCGATAAAAAGTTGAATGTGTTCTTCGCATTTTTCTAAGCATTGCATCTGAAGCAATCCCCCAACTATGACGTATATAATAAAAATATAATGGTCCGGGCTCCCATCGCAGCAAACCTAGAAGAAAACGATATAATTACCCTCGGCAACTTTATCTTTCACTGCATTTTGCGTTCTGGTGTGAATCCTATGAGGATTGCTGCAAAGGGGGCCCGGTCTATAAGTAGGTTTTGGTATATTTCAGTCTAATCTAAAGACCTTGATCTCCTACTTACAAGATAATACCACATAATACAAGGAATTAATAGTTTCACAAGCAGCAATAAGTTTTCGAAATCCTTATTTATTTACTAGCTAGTACCAGGCTTTCATAGGTACTGAAGCGGTACATAACGAGTGGTTCGACTGAGCTGTGTATTATAGGTCTGGAATAGTGCCGAGATGTGCCGGAACGAGCGCCAAGCTGGCAGCGACGTGACGGGAGAGCCGACTAGGGTAACAGATACATGGCGTGATCAAGTCAGATGTACCAGGAGGCCATAGGTACTGAAGGTACATAACGAGTAGCGATGTGATGACACTCGCGATAGTTTCTTTTTAATCATTGTAATTTATTGTCCTAGCAGTACGGATCTAGCAGAAATCTCAGGGCCATAATTCGAATTAATTAAACAAATAGAGCATAATAAAATACAAATGTTTGATTTAGAAAAATACTGAAAAAATGAAAATTTTATTACTATTTTTTTCTGTAATACCTTTCAAATCTACGTAATTTACTTTTGTTAAAAAATTTGAAAATTGAAAAGTACAATTACACATTCGTTGTTAGCAAGAAACGTCAGACAATAAACGCAATCTAACCAAGTCAGTTCGTGTGTGCAGAATAATAATATTCGGCATGAGCTTGCCGAAACCTAATGTTACATTCCCGCAATAACAGGCCAACATAAACCGGGCTCGTTGCTAACTTTAATTAAAAGATAAACTAGCTGAAACTAGCTCGCGATTTCGGTACCGAATCCTAAATAAGGTAACTTTAGAAATTTCAGCTTTTAAAAGTAGCGTTCCGGTTGGAAATTAACGTTAATCCACTTCGGGGAACGAGTTTTTTATGAAGAGTGTTATAAAAGTAAAATTTTGGCAGCACCTTCGCCTCTAGTCATCGTTTGGGTGTTAAACGGTTTATGTGGTGGTTATAATGTCCATTAAAGTATGATTTTAGTCTTTTAAACTTGCTACGAAAGGTAATGTACACTAAATTATGAACAAATAACATTTTTTTAAGGTAGTGAAGGAAGACTAAATGGATTGTATATATATGTATTATATTCGTGTGATGAGCACTTGTGTTTGCCTTGTGTCTGGATGTTATATATTTATATGTATATGTATGTATTGTATATCAGCTGTCTGATACCCATAGTACAGGCTCTGCCTAGTTTGGGGTTAGATTTCCGTGTGTGAGGTGTCCCCACATATTATTATTATTAAAACTCATTTTCTCAAAAATACACAAAACACAGCCAGTCGTATTTTCAAATATGCTGCCAAGTAGGCATATTAACATAAGTTCCCTAACATACCCATTCAGCGGGCCGCCATTATTTACTTTCTTATCAGCCTAACCTAAACAAACAATCCTTATTTATTAAAACTATGTAACATTAATAACTGGAATTCGTTTGGGAGAAATATCCCCTTTTAGGGTGAAGTCGGGAAATACGAGAAGAGGTGATTAATTATGTGGCGCGAACTATTTTTTGCGGGTATCTCGACATTCTCGGCGGACGACCGCAATTACAAGCGCGCCGTCACACAACTGTCAAAGTGCCATCAGCACGCGTGAAGCTTAACCACACCCGGCTGTATGCGGTTATGTTCATAATTTAGATATGTAGTTTTATGTTTTTTTTTAATTGACTTTGTCAAGCAATATGTAAGTAAGGTAAGACGACTGAAAATATTGTCACTAATTTACTGACTAGTGTAAAGTCTTTACCTAGACATAGGAGCCTGTCGTGAATCGGCATAATCAATATTCAATAAGCAATTCAGATAAAAAAAGGATATCGGAGGCAACAAATAAATGCATTTCTGAAAAATTCTTTTTTTTAGTTTATTGTTATTGTAGATCGATTATATCAATAATAAATTTAAAAATATGCGTATCTTATAAAATAAGTACGAGCAAGTCGAAAAAATGCACTAACGTCGTGTCATTATGATGAATATTACAAAAAGTTCGTCCTCTCTTGGGCGTAACGAAGTTGAATTCCCGTGTATAATAGAAGCAAGGTACCAGGGTAACATAATTACTGGAGCACTCCTGCCAGGATTGCCAATTATCTTCCATTTTGGATGCTTAAGTAGCCTTAAGGTGAAGGTTTTACGGGCACTGAACAGGGTACGGACACGGCTCACTGAGCGTGCGAACGTATTGGAATCCTAAATATACGTGTATTTACAAGTACATGGTGTGTATATGTATTTGTTTAGGATGTACCACATGTGGAGAGATTGTTTAATCAGATGAAAACCAGCTCGAGCTGGATAGACAACTTTAACATTTACGTTCGTGTTGCTTTTTAGATTTTCTCTGATAAAAAAGAAGAAATCAAAACAGGGCAATCATGTCAATAACACTGTAATATCAAGATGAGAGTCTCAACAAAACGCCAACCTCAGAAAAGGCGGTGTTATTCTGAAGAGGTTACGAAGAAATAATAATTATTTAACCATGTTTTAAATTAAAACAATGCTTAGTGCAGTTGGCCGACACGAAGCAAAACAAATGATTGCCAAATAATATATTTATTATTATTATAATAATAATAATAATAATATGTGGGACATCTCACACACGGCCATCTGACCCCAAACTAGGCATAGCCTGTACTATGGGTGTCAGACAGCTGATATACATACATATATAAATATACAACATCCAGACACAAGGCAAACACAAGTGCTCATCACACGAATGTTTGCCCTGGGCGGGATTCGAACCCGCGACCCTGTGCTCAGTAGGCAGACGTACTACCAACTAGGCTACGGGGCCGTCAAATTATTAGTCGCATGTTTACTTTTCTTTGCTAACTTAAGTAGCAATGACGTATGTTTAAACCCAACTCATGCGGTCATTCCCTCCCTACCCTTCGCAAGCCCTCACAGCAGTCATCATGAGTCATAACACGAATGTCCCTTGCACCGTACTGGCTGATTCATGATGGTGCAAGGGGCACCCGGTAGCCCATCGATCGAGCCGTCTAGACAATGCCATTTATCAATTCCTCATGATTTGTGGCTGGCATGGCTGTGACTTTCCACGTGGAACCCGGTTTCCTGCGATCGTAATGCGGAGATCTGTTTAATTGTATGTTGAATGATATTATATGAGAACTAGCTTTTCGTGGCGACTACGTCCGCGCTAACAGTTTTTTCCCGAGGAATCCCTCATCCCGCGGGAAAAACTGTTTTTTAAATCTGTCATACTCGTAACAGCTCCGTCCGCACTAACAGTTTATCCCATGTTTGACAAACTGTTTTTAAATATGTCCTATGTGTGATAAAAAAGTAGTTACCAACACAATTAATCGTACAAGAAATGGCCGCTAGGACTGTGTGAAAAGAGTATGTTATAGTAACGAGTTAATCTCGTCAATAAACCGTTCACCCGCAGGAAACGAAGCCTACAAGCCGTGTATTTGATTTAGCGCTGTTTTCCGCCTATACACCGCCACAACCGGTTAATAAGCTATTAGCTGCAGTAATATCAGCCCATTGTGCCGGAACACCGATAGCTCATTCGCGATAACGTATGACGCTTCAAGCTATATTGCCTGTTAGAGGTTATCATGAGATATAATATTGTATTGAAAGAATAGTAATATTCTAACTGCGTATGAAAATAGGAAAATGATACAATATACCATTTTAATAGGTTTATAATATTTAACAGTTTATTGTACATGCGGTTGGTTGGACATTCGCACTACAAAATTCACCTCTACTTCTACGGAATACAGGCGCTCTTAAGGTCAACAGGTACATCCGCCCGTGCTGCTTACCGTACACAAAAACAGACAAAGGGACAAACACATAATATATTAAAAGTCTGCTTATTTTTACAAAAAATATCTTACAGCAGACCCCCTATACACGTAATATTATTATTATTATAGTATAATACCATAGTTATGTATGTGTACAATGTGTAGTTATGTAGGTATGTGTATGTATGCATATGGAAAGAAATATTACAAGAGCGTAGAGAGCTACGTTATTGCTACGCTTAATGTTTCGTAGCCACTCCGTAGCAAAGTGCTACGTCATCGCTTTAATCTATACATTAACATTTTCATCGCATCAAATGGCCATGATTCTCTTTATGGAATAAAATGCTCATAATATGTATTATACTACAATATTCAAATTTTCATATTTAGTAAAACGATCCTACTCTCCGTTTGATTTCAGCCTAAAACAAATTTTCTGTTTACACCTAAACGAGCTCCCGAACCATTACTGAAAAAAAGTATTGGAAAACTGGTGAAATCCGGTGAATCCAAACACATTTAAAGCGCGATAGATTGAGAGCAATTAGTACTTCCCCTCTTTAGGGGGTTGTTTGCAGAAGTGGGGGGTGTGATGTGACGTCAGGTGCAATTTCCGAACGGAGCAAATAGAGGCGGGATTTTGGAGTGTTTGCCGTGTATGGAACGTGTATGGGACGGTGAATCGCGCCTAATAGGTTGTTGATAGACTACCAGTTGTAGTGTGCTTTAGGTATAAAACGCGAATCGACAGGGAAAAGCCCTGAATGACGATGAAATCTCAATCAATTGATCTAAGTTAACGTATTGATATAACATAATCAATGTTATTATTAAATTTGGAAGTATGGTTCTTCGTTTATTTCTTTACTACGATTGCATTCTTATGTAGTTCGGAAAACAACTGAATTAGGATTACTCGTACAAGCCAGTTTTTAAGATCCCATTGGAAAAACTGAAAAAAATACGCAAGTATATAAAATAAGTCATTTAATAAATTGACGAATGTACGAGCAAATAATCAAGTCTTCGAACAGCTGAGATAATATGTTTATTAAGTGTAAAATGAAATATATCAAAATCTTAAATTAAAACGTAGATAATGGAAATTCTGCTATGAAAACGTGAAAAAATACTCTTCAAGAGCCTAAGTAAATATAAAAAGAATCCAATATATCGTGAATCCATTAAGCAGACTGGAAAATCTCACTCAATTGCTTGTACGTAATCACTGTCTAAAAAAAGAGATAAAAGAATAAATAAAACAAATCCCGCGCCGGAACAAAGAATCAATTTCGCAGACGGGTGGACCCTTCACATTTGGCGGTTTAGTTACGCTGCTGAGTTGTGCGATTTTAGACTTTATAATGTTAGCAGCAAGACCGGTCATCGTCGTCACGCTATTTTGAAGCCGTCTTTTGGACTGGCAGATTGAATATTCCATTAATTCTTACAAAAAGACTACTACGTTAAATGGTAGAAAAGCAATATACGAGTAGTTTACGAATTCAAAGTAATATTTTAAATATAAATTTTTCAACGTCAATGTGCATATAGCACTCGTCATCATTGTGCATGCAACTGTCAAAGAAGTATATAATATTATATAATAGTAGCTTCTAAATATCATGTCGGGCTCTCACACAAAACAAAGTACACGATACACGTTTGTAATTACCTATGTAAACATCTGTAGAAGCCCTAAAAAGACTAAAGCTAATAAATACCAAAAACCAGAGCAGTCCATAGTTGACCGAAACACAGCTAAAACTACTTCACTGCGTAACTTATTACTTAAGTTTATAGCATCCAACCCTCATAACGATAGTTCTATTAAATATACCTACCTAACCCCTTAAACTGCTTACAAAGAAACATAACTCATCCAAATTCCAGTGAATAGTTGAATTTTAGGTTTATGTATAATTGCCAGACGTTAAAGAACTCTGAGTCACACGTAACTATTTTGAACCTTGCTATATGAACAGCTGCTAGCTCTTGTACTAGGGATTATGAGGTCGGTTATTGACCTTGACATACAAATAGAAAACAACTTTATCCTTTTGTGAATGTAAGGTTAAAAAACCACGCCATTCAGAAACACGTCCTAGTTTAGAATTTTTCCAAACAGAAAATTTTGGTAGGGGAATCTTGTCAGAGTATCAACGTAGGAGCGGTCCTAAACAGATTTTTGAGGGATTCCTTTATCTTTGTATAAAAACTTAATTTACCAAAAAAGTGTTTTAGTAAAATAATGTTTGCCTATTCATACATTTTATTTCTCTAATTTACAGTAGAAAACACGAGACGAAACTACCCAACATTTTCCTGGAAAATATTTATTTACCACTGCACGACTTTCCGAACAACTACGCTCTCTGTTTTTGTTAACATGAACAGTAATTAGTTCCACGTGTTGTCTCTCCAGTTGAATATTTATGTTCCATGGAAGAGCTAAACGCTCTCTGGAGGTTTTAGTAGTTTACGAGGGTAGCGATGTATTGCAAAAAGATAGAGATGTATTTTTTTTTTCGTTTTGTTATGCAAATAGCTCATGAATCTTAGACCTTTTAGATTTACAACTCTTCAATTCCTTACCACGTTTTTAATTATTTGCACGTCAGATTATAAAAGTTAGGAAAAATTCAAAATGACATATTATGACAAATACTAGATTTTTGTATCATACAAATAGCATGTAAGAGCATAGAAAATCACGCTTTATCGTTATTCTGAGAATAGCATACAAAGTTTGACACTGTCGGGGTAAGTGTAATATTATAGAAGAAAACCGTCCTAGAAGTAGAACCTTAACAAAAAGCATCACTTGTCTTTTTCATTTTATTACCTTGACCTTTTATTACCATCAATTAGCATACGGAACTATCTGTATTATTTTTAGAACAAGACACGACTTAGGTATTTCATGTAAATCTTATTCATAGCCAAGCCAAATTATAATTTCCTCTTCATTTTTAGAATTTAAAAACACGTTATATTTCTGTAAATCTTCCTAGTACGATTTTTTCAGTCCTGCAAAGGAAATTTATTATTATTTCCATTTAATTACACTACCGGACGCCATTTCAATTAATTTGGCTACTAGGAACCCATAAATAGATATAGCATGATACAGTTTTACAACGTGTCACGAAAGCTGGAACTACTAACATAATTACCACAGCCATGCACACCTTCTTGTATTTATATTGGACGTAAAAATTAGTCATTAAAGTAATGTCGGACGTTTTATTTTATTCACGTAGTTTCGTGGTTTCCTTTTAATTAATGGTTATGTTCTTATATAAATAACTAGCGACCCGCCCCGGCTCTGCACGGGAAAATGGTTATTGTGGGTTATCCTTCAGTATATTATGCATGTATTATACATATAAACCTTCCTCTTGAATCACTCTATCTATTAAAAAAAACCGCATCAAAATCCGTTGCGTAGTTTTAAAGATTTAAGCGTACAAAGGGAGGGACATAGGGACATAGGGACGGAGAAAGCGACTTTATTTTATACTATGTAGTGATGTATTAAATACCTCAAGTTCATTATAAAAAGTTCAAATAAACGTATAATAAACATCGCAAGAATTTATTTCTAGTTTTTGTTCTTGGAAATCTAGTATGCCATAACTCTAGAATGCCAGAACCCGAATCCCTCAGCGTAGTTATATACCTACTTTAATGGATTAGTAATAGTAGTAATATAATAAAATAAAAGCCGCCATGAGCTTAAAAATCTTCAAAATCGATTTCATCGGTGAATCAGACCACGGGGTTACCTGTGTAGACTGCAATAGGGTGAACAGCCCTGTTGCGTGCAAGCGCCGACCGACAGACTCACTCACCTGGAACAAGGGAAAATACATCAATGTTGCCACCCTCACAATTTACCCTATTTGCATTTTCATATGGAAAAAAATATACAACAGCTTCGAAGGGAAACAGAGATTTGCATGATTTCAAAGGCTTGTCGCCGTCGCACGCAGTATGCTATGCTAAATATATGCTCGCATTTGTGCTAAGTGAGTTTGTGAAACCTTGTTTTTTTATGCAAGTTTAATTTTTATCAAGGTTGCTCAGTCTTTTTGATGTTTTCGTTGTTGTTTACTTAACATAATCACTATAATTAATTCATTTATTCATTTTTAACAAATCAAGACATTTTCGTTGATTTATCCTCAACAGTTACTACGCCTGTTTATTTTAAAAAAGGTTCCGAAACTACTGAACTGCTTTTAATTAAGCTCGGTATAAACATAGAATAAACCTTGGGGAATACTAAGGAATTCCCACGGTAAAAATTGTTAACGCAGGCGGAGCCGAGAAAAGGAAAACTAGTAAACTACAAACCACGAATTGAATAAGTTTTAAGTTTCAAACCATGGATTTAGTAAGTAAGTACTTATAAACAATGGCCGCGAATCACGTGTAAGGTGTGTCCAGTGAAGGGTAGCAGTGGCAGTGGGGTAAATATGACCGTGAACGCGCGCGCCCTCTTCATAAAACCGCCGGCGCCGCACGCGAAAATCGTGTAAATTACAAATTCCCTGTGCCCCACTCATGTTCCTCACCTAGGGTTGCCAGGTGAAAAATTTAAAAGTCCTGATAAATAGCTTGATGTTAACTGGAAAGTCCTAAATCTAATTGTGTTTAAAAAACGTATTTTCAATAATTGAAATTGAAATAAGAAATTGACTAACCAAGCTTTAATCCGATTTTCACTTTTAACCCAGTATCATTTGAAGAGTTTAACATGGGTAGAATTTTATAAAACGGTGATAAAAAAGAGCTTTTCTCATTATTCCAAAATCTGGAAGTGAAAAATCACTTCAAAAGAAAAGAGCTGAGATCAAAAACCCTGAGCACAAATCCTGAAGCATGGTAACCCTACTCACCTCGCTTATTTCGCACGTTCATTTCGGCGACAATTTCCAAACACACAAATTTGTGTAATTGCATATTCGTTTCTACCGTTTTGCGTATTCATACACGAAGCGATAAAATAATCTGTGCTCCAATTTTCACGTTATAAAGTGTCTCTATATAGTATAAACAAATTGGAAATGGTTGAGAATATCGTTACAAATTTTCACTGGCTAGGTTTAATTTTCACGTGGTACGAAAATAATAATCCGCTCAGCCTTTATGAAGCTCCATAAATAGCAGCGCCGGGGTGGCTGAGATTGGGGACACCGAAGCAATGCTGGGCCGAAAATTCTAGTAATAACAGGTTATTTTTTAATCAGTGCACATATTTTAGGTAGGCATAGATTAAAGAAAATATAAAATTCCGTTTATTTTTATTTTATCACGTTTCATATAAAAAAAACGCAGTTTTTTTTATTGGTATCAAATTTTGTATGGGAAGAAATTTAATACGCGCCAATTTTCTTGATACTTCGTATAAACACTCATTGGCATAATTAATTGGACACATATTCTCGCGTTTTTTGAAATTCGTTCCCTAAACGGGTTAAAAATAATGTCATAATTTGAAAAAAAAAAAATTTTTTTTCCTCTCTTGTGATCTAGTAACGATACTGACTGTGTACACAAAATATGTGTACTTATTAAAAAGTACAGGGTAGATAGACATACTGCCGAGTAACCGATACTTGACGAACCATTCTCACGTAGTCGAAACAAAGCACGCGCGAAATGTGAGTAATGTGCTGACAGTACAGATGAGTACGGCCTCGTTCGGCCGACTGTCCGATAAATGGAGAGCTTACCCCACGCCTCGAGGAACGCTGGCCAGTCGGAATTATTGATACGTGCCGGGAGATTTTTGAGCTTTGTGTTCCAAAAAGGCTTTTCTTTTGTTCACCGGTTCACACTTCAGCTAAGTCTCTGAATTTCGGTACAATGTGGCGGCCTTTATTCTTGTTATTGGCACTAGCTTCTTATGTTTTGTCTTATTTTTCCATAATTTTATTGATAAGCCCTTTAATATACCTAATTATACCTAAATCAAAATGTTAAATTGTATTAATTTCTTAGTTCTTCTTTCGTGACAGCACGGAAAGAAACTCTAATTTTCCATTTTTCGTGAGAAGATTGAAGGAGAGACTGGGAAAATCATATCATCTATCACTGGAAACGGGGCCTAGTAGTGACTTGTTGGTTTATTTAGAACATGATGAACATAATAAATATACCGTGTTTTTCATTGCAAAAGGCCACACCGAAAGCCAAGCAATATACGAGTATCTTCACAAAGACAATAACTTTGACTATAGCTTAATTAGATAAAAAGGTGGATAAGTATAGGTAGAAACGTGATGAATTGTCTAGTGCAATAAACTAGACAGACTTGAATTAGTAGGGTCTTTGACAAACATGGACACTGTTAGCTAAGTGCCCCTTGAATTTATAGAACACGCCTCCATGGCAATGCCCTTTACAAAACGTCTGGACTAGTGTAAACAACTGTCTCTGTAAGTATGTGTTGTACACTACCAGTTGACATAGGAGATACCTTGCTAAGTAGAAGTATAGACTCAGTCTTATGAGGTGTAAGATTTTTATTACCTTAAACTGATGTAAAATGTTGAGTAGCACTGTTTCTTTTTTTATTGCTGTGTAAAATTTTGTTTGATTGGAAATAAAGTTATATTTTAACCACTGTGTCGTCGACGTCATTTGTGACGTGTAGATTGACCGCTTTACGTCACGTCCTGGGTACTTTAGCACCCGATGGGCGCGCGCGAGGTTCAGAAAAACGCTTACTGTTCAATAACTACAACAGCTACAGTAAAGTAAAAAATAAGGTTACACAGGCATTGAAACAAGCACACAGACATAAATAGGAGATTGTGGTCAGCCAATATATAATGCCGTGTGTGGGAATTAGACCCACCTCACAAAAGTGAAATGCAATAAAGACCAAAATAAATAAAGAGTAAGTAGCGTAAATCGTACCTATAGAACGAAAAATAATAAAGTACGCAGTCGATAAAATATCCGTTCGGTTGCCTATAAAACCGAACTATCCTCCGAGCAACTGAAGCAGCCTAAGTACTTATCATAAAAGGAGGTGACTATAACTGGTTTTAAGAGAGTAGAGACCTAGAATTAAAGCCAATAATTTTTAAAACATTTTTTAAAATATTTTTAATAAACATTTCAGTGTGCTTCTTACCTAAAGATTTGTTTATATTTTATTTCGAGAAACTTATTCTCATGTACTTTGGTTTTTTACCAAGAATCTTCAAGAATGCTTACATCAAAACTTTTCCTTTCTTCTTTAAGAGGCCGGCCGAAAGTTCAAATGACGACTTTTCATTTCGCCATCAGAACTTTTCACTTGTGAACCAGGACGAGGAGACGCATTAAAAACTTGTGCCAGTAATTACCGGAGAAAAGATTTGGATTTTCAACAACTTTTATCAAATAATAAAAATGTTGCGGACCTGACGTTACTTCAATAAGGTTAATATTTTTGAAAGTCGCTTAATTGGGTACGGTCAAGAGGACGCTAATCAAATCAGATGAAATGTAGAAAAATAAATGCAAAATTAGAGCAAATAGCAAGATGCGGTCCATGCGATTTTTAATTATATTTGTAATATATAATTTTGATTATGAAAATATTGGCAAATTCATAAATATACACAGCATAGTATATGACACCCATAGTACAGGCGCTGCTGCCTAGTATGGGGTCAGAAGGCCGTGTGTCCCACATACCTATTTTTAATTTTAAAAGATATAATTACTTTATTCGTTTTATAATTACTTCTTTTCAATGTCATAAAAGCAAGATAAGTGATCACTAATGATCTCTTATTATATAATTAAACTCTGCTTTTACATGAAATCTTCAGGGTCGTAATTAATGCGACCGTGGCTCGTATTATAATAAGTTCTCGGAACGGGGCATGTTACGTTCAGAATCATGTTATAATGTAATCATTATTTTACTTCCGCAAGTAGGTCACACACAATTATTTTGTAATGTGGTATCATTTTGAATTTCACCGCTGTGCTTACCAAGAACGTTGATTTTGTACAGAAGTTAATGAAAATAATGCGAATGCTTGTTTGCTTATCGCGTGGGTTCCGAGGCTAAACTACGTCATAAATCCTGGTCACAATTATTGAGCCGGGACCAACGGCTTTAAGTGTCTTTCTATTTGTCGTGTCTATTTCATTTCAGATAATCAGATTTTTCCGTCTGCAATGTCCTAAGTCAAATGGAGACAGTCTTACAAAGTAACATCTTTACCTTTGAAAATGGTTTTCTGATGCAAAATTTTTCGAATAGTTTTGGTTTGATTTCGAATTGATCTCCAACAAAAATATCATCTTGTTTTCCTATTTTTTTGTATTTATTTTCAATACTTTCTTGCGGAGATTGCGAAATCTTTTATTGTATAACCAGGATTTGAACACCAAACTTCCGTAATATGTGGCGAGCGTTTCACCACTCGGCCATGGACGCTGTTACCTTTATAACAATAGTTAGTGCCAGTTGATGCTTTATACAGGTATAACTAAATATCCCCCAAGGAATCCCCCCCGTTGCGTGTTCCAGGATATATTCCTTTGTAGCTCTAATGGCGCCGTAACGAGTCTATTACGTATTCCACGATGCGCCTTAATTCTGTTATTCATCTTGCTCGGGTTGCTCACCCTAGATAAAAATGAGACTAATCACTACATAGTATAAAATAAAGTCGCTTTCTCTGTCCCTATGTCCCTATGTCCCTCCCTTTGTACGCTTAAATCTTTAAAACTACGCAACGGATTTTGATGTGGTTTTTTTTAATAGATAGAGTGATTCAAGAGGAAGGTTTATATGTATAATACATGCATAATATACTGAAGGATAACCCACAATAACCATTTTCCCGTGCGGAGCCGGGGCGGGTCGCTAGTCTGTTATATAAGAAAAAGGAAATTGATACAAATAGATCAACATACAGATGTTTCAATCGTTATCCAAATACAGCAGAATCTATCTGACATTTCTTTGATATTTATTCGCTTACTAGCTTTACGCCACGCGGCTCCACCCGCGTTAACAGGTTTTTCCCGTGGGAAAGAAGTATTTTCCCGCGGTAAAAAGTAGGCTATGTGTTATTCTGATGTATAAGCGATATTATTGTAATATAAATCTTTATGTGACCACGAATGGCAGAGCGAGGCATTCCCGACACGAGTATCTTTGATCACTCACTGGGAAGCCTTATATACTGTAATAAGGAATGTTACTAAGTATGTAAAATCACTTGAAACTTTGTTACAGTAGAGCTTTAATATATACAGATACACTAGTTTTTGTTTCATTAAAAAATATCAAGTAGTTTTGATTTTATATGCATTCAAAGTTCCCATAAATATCGAGTCCCGCTGACAGTCATGTGACCGCGTGTGACGTCACATAGCAACACTCCGCTCCGCAGTAGTTTACTCGCGCAGTGTTTTGCTTTATTTCATCGCTTCCAGTTATATGAATTGAATTAATAATAGATGAAGGGTTCGAAAATGGACAATCAAATAATCTACCTAAAATAGAAGGACTTGGTTGCTCATTATTTAGCGACAATAGTGATTTCTTTGCCGTCGAAAGGCGAGGAGTAAAAATGCAAAGGTAAGTTAAGTTAAACTTTTTATAATATAACTCTCGAAAATAGATATTAATATCTGTTCTATAAGTATTCTTTTATTGAAGTAACTAAAATACCCAAGTATTTCATTTCGTAATGCCACTAGCTATAGCTAGAAGTAGGTATCAGAGACCTTAGGTTTTAGGTAATGTAATATAGGTCAATATAAAAATAATAAAACAAAATATACTTTACTGCACAGAACAAAAACAAATACATTAACAATACTCAAAAAGGGAGAAGGCAAGTGGCAGCCTTATCGCTCTAAGCGATTTCTTCCAGGCAACCATTAGGTCTTAAAACCGAAAACTACTAATCCCTACTTAATATTACAAATGCGAAAGTAACTCTGTCTGTCTGTCTGTTACGCAGATAGAATAGACCTTGGAGACGGACATAGGCTACTTTTTATCGCGGGAAAACAACTGATTCCCACGGGAAAGATTCGGGCGGAGTCGTGAGGCGGAAACTTGATATCTACGAGCTATCTGACCTTGGGGTTTGATAGAATAGACCTTGGAGATGGATATAGGCTACCTTTTACCGTGGGAAAATCCCTCACTCCCACGGGAAAAAGGTCACCGCGAGTAGAAAGTTTTGATAAAACCTGGTACATAGATATAATAGACCCTAGGGATATGTATAGGCTACATTTTACCGCGGGAAAATACTTTAATCCCACGGGAAAAATAGTAGTACAGGTGAAAAGTTTTGATAAAGATTGGTACAGAGATAAAATAGACCTTGGAGTAGGATATAGATTATCTCTTACCGCGGGAAAATACCTTATTCCCACGGGAAAATGGGAGGTCTGGCAGAAAGTTTTAGTGAAACTTGGTACAGAGATACAAAATATTTTAGGGGGGATAAAGGCTATTATACCGTGGGAAAATATCTCATTCCCACGGGAAATATACCTAGTAGCGCGGCGGGAATTTTTGATGATACTTGGTACAGATATAGAATAGATCTCGGGGGGATGGATTAAGTCTACCTAATACTAGTAGCGCGCGCGGCTACTTTTTCAGGCTAGAAATCATCTCATTCCTACGGGAAAAGTCGAAATCCAATGCGGTTGTAGCCACGGGCGGGCAGCTAGTAGGTACATAAAAAGGTAATCACTACTTATACTTAAGTCAAAATGATCTTTCACAACAATAAACTGTGCTTCGATTTCTAACAGGATCTGATCTCTTCATAGCTTGTAATCATTTACTTCGTATTTTGACATCCATTGGAACGACAAAAAATAAAGGTACAGTTACACATGCTCATTAGTAGCACGAAAGCATGCCACTATTGAGCAGTTGCTACCTAGTAGCATGTGTATCGAAGCATTGCTAATTATGAGCATGCTAATTTCGAGTTTGCTCAAAAATCGACAGTCGTGCGATTTTTGGGCATGCTACCTGCAGCGCGGGTGGAAGGGGGGGTGCTTTTAGCACGTGTGAACAGGTTTGCTTATTGAGCATGCTAGTATCGATCAATCGTTTGCATCAAGCTTTTGGACACACTGTATTGCAATCAAAATGGTTATACTATTAAATTTTCTGGAGAGGCCCACTTGGATTTCCATTTTTCACGCACTGACACTGACTTATAACTTGCTACAATGTCGATACCGAAGCCTAGTCCGTGCTCAATTAGCATGTGTGTTCAATCGTTTGCTTTGAGCATGCTTATTTAAAAGTTTGCTTAAAAGAAGCATGCTAAACATAAGCAAATGTGTCAGTTCAAAGAGCATGCTCGCTTTAAGCATGCTAATAAGCATGACGTTTTATTAGCATGTGTAACTGTACCTTAACTTTTCCGGCGCATTGATAGCCGTATTTGTACATTTTGGCACAACACATGATTTTATGGTATTTGGATTGTTATTTTTTTTTAAATTCAGAAATCCAAGTACAAAATACCTAATAACGCAAGGTAGCCGTACGGAAGAGCGGGAACGGACTGAGCGAGCGTTGCATTATGACGTCACGCGCTTGAACGCGGAATTTCGTCGCGCGCTCACTTTAAACTTCTCTATCTTGGAAACTAATTGACGTATCGAAATAATTCTTTCACTAGTATTTTTTATTTTGAACGGAGAATTTATAAAGCTAACATTCAAAATTAGTGAACATTCTCTATTGTATGATTTATAGAAATAAAAGAATTTTTAATTTAATTAAATTTTTAATTTGTCTAGTAGTTCCAGAGATTAGCGTGTACAAACAGACAGACAGCCGATCAGGGTGAATAGGCCTTAGTCGACCACGCGGGCCCAGTGTGGGTTGGTCAACTTCACACACAACCCTTGAATTACTTCGCAAGTGTGTGCAGGTTTCCTCACGATGTTTTCCTTCGCCGTAAGAGCGTCGAATAAACGTACATATGAATTCGAAAATCGAAAACACATTGCTACTTGCCGAGGTTCGAACCCGCGAACTTCCGAATGGAAGTCAACGGCCCTAGCCACTTGGCCACCGAGGCTCTACATCCAATTCCCATCAATACAATCCAATTTAACAACCACTAAATTCCGAAGATCCATAGTCAGCGTTGCTCGGCATGCCCCGTCGAACGCCTGCGGTAACAAGCGCCTTTCAATACGTCTACGTCTAATGCAGGCTTCGGCTTACTGTATGTTACAGGCTTTATATTAGACTACGGTTATATGCCCGCAGCGTGGGAGTGAAGTCTGACGTCAACGATTTTGCGCTTTATCTGCGCTTGAAATTAATTCTTAGTGCAGATTTTGATGCAAAAGTAGTTCTCACCCTTATGACCAATTTTAACGGGCTTACCACGATCATTATTAGTGACCAAGAAAGCTAAGTAATCCTGCCTGTCGCGCTATTAAACCGTTAAACAGATTGCAATTAAAAATAATAATTGATGGCAACGGTGAATGACAATGTCTACTTTTTACCGTGAAAATAATCTTACAAACTTACAAAGAGGGGAAACCATCAAAATTCGGTGAAAATTGAAAATTCACGAATGATGATTCAGTTGGTGTTAATTAAGGTAGAAGGACCTACCATTTACACTCCGGCGAACAGAAATTTTATCAAATACTGGGAATCGCATAGCAGGGTGTTCAACTTCACCCGTTACTCATAACTCGGAAAGTAACTCACGCGGAACGCTTCCACAGTAATCATAAATCGCCGAGCCTTGTTTCTGGAACGTTCCGGAACTTTCTGGAACTTTCCTCACAAATGTTCCGCGAAGGAAAACACCCCTTGAGAGCGGAGAATTTTATAGTTTCATGTAAAATATGGCGTGATAGAATCGTGATTTAGGTATATTAGTGTCTGTAAACTACCAGCTGGATGATGCAAGGCGAGGTTGTGTGGCGGAAAAATCTTTGAGAAATATTTTCTTTGTGAGTTATTTTTTACTAGCTGTCCACCCGTGGCACCACTAAAGTTGCGGAAATATAAAAATAACTTAGTTTTAAACTTTTTTATCGTGTATTAAATGCATAACATTCACTTATCATTAAAATATTAACCTTGAAGCAATTTCTCTTATCCGGCAAAATAGAACAAAAAAGTTTTTCGACCGCAACAGGCCTAAATCCAAAAAAACTTTCAGTGCGTATCTCGCCAAACACGCAAAAGCCATTAAGTTGCCCCCGAGCAAAGTTGGTAAACTCTACAACAGCAGGGAAAATACGAATAATTTTAAACATTTTCACTTTTTCTTTTGGTCCAGTTTTAATGAGCCTATTTGTCAGAGTACGCAGCGTACAGCTATAGGATCAACTTGTTGTATAAAGGTTGTATAAAAGCTGTAAAACAATGGCGTAATGGCCGCAACAATGGCCTGGGTTAGCCAAGCAGACGACAGATAACCCGGGTGTCAGATAACCGCTATGTTTTGCGCTTTTGTCTAACTAATAGCTGATCGGCCCGAGATGAACTTGATTGTGACTACGAGTATTAATTATAGTTTTTCCGGTTCCTGGTTGTCAATTATTTCACGGATGAAATCGTAGTTTGTTTAGTAATATTTAATTAATAATATCCTACGCTTGCGTATTATATTGCAAGCAGGTTAGTTTTTTGTTAAAACTATGACTAACAAACAGTAATTTATAATACATATTACCTACTATTTTTATTCCATATGAGATAATTGACCCTTGCACGAATTGGCGCTTAAAATGTAGATTCAACAACGAAAAGGACAGAGCAAAAAATAATAATATGCTGGTTGTTTAATATTTCATATTTTGATATTGACTTAAACAATACCTATATAACAATAAATTAATTGAAACAATCAACTTAAATGTGGATTAATTTACATCACAAATTATTATAATACATCTGCCGCAACAAATGTATCTTTCATTCCTCCTCGATTCCCAAATTAACCGCAAGAGGAAAGCCACGAATTTTCCCAGTAATTTTAATCAGAATGCCTCTCTAACAAGGCTTTATTGTCAATACATCTCCAGTAAGGGGAGCGAGGGGAGTTTAGCCCTAACTGGGTCATAAGGGCTTTGTGAGGGCCATTGGGGTAAATAGGAACTCGCGTCGAGAGCTGTTGTTTGTTTTGGAAAGACTGTAACGACCGTCTCAGTAGACACAGTAAGCAAATCCTGCCAATTTAAGAAACGAACAATGGGATTGTCGAATTAGGGGTTCGCAGTTGACCGGTTACCGGCCTACGCGGAAGGAAAATTTCTCATTAGTAATTTGTTTTGTCATTATTTGAGTGTTCTATTAAATGTTCATATTTTTGAGCAATATTTTTCTGTTATAAACATAGTTCAAGGTTTCGAGAACAGATAACATAATAAGAAGACAGAGAGCTAAAGAACATTAATAAACAAAGTTTATTTCTCAAAAACTACATTTAATACAACCTACAACGAACTGTACCTCAAACTACAAATATATGATAGATAAAAAAAAAAAAATGATATGATAAAATATAAATATATATAAAATAAATATATAAAAAAAATAAATAAATAAATAAATAAAAAAAAAAAAAAATATAAAAAAAAAATAAAAAATAAAATAAAAAAAAAATAAAAAAAAAATAAAAAAAAATAAAAATTAAAAAAAATAAAAAATAAAAAAAAAAATAAAAAAAAAAAAAAAAAAAAAAAATAAAAAAAAAAAAATAAATAAATAAATATAAATAAATAATAAATAAATAAAAAAAATATATAAAAATATAAAATAAATATATATATATTTTGTGATATGGCTAAATTGAAGTATGGGCGACTGCCTTAGCAATGTATAAACGTCGTACCTAGAAATACTTAATGCTAAATAGCTAAATATTAGTAGATTACACGAAAAAACTTTCAGGAGCTTTTAATTTTTTCTATAATCCTGAAAATAAAATAGCAGAAACTCCTACGACATAAGGTGTAAAAACTTCAATAAAAAATAAATGGCGTTTGTATACAAACTTCAATCGGGTATAATATTTTGCTGGAATAATCACCCTACACACATATTAAACGTAGGACGTAGGTAACGATTAAACGACATAATAATATACTTGCATAAAATAGCAAGAGTCAAAAATAAAGTTCAAAAATAGTAGAAAAACACAACGAACGAACGAACAGCAGAGCGATCAAACGACGTCTGTCGTAGAGGTGTGTAACTCACGATAGATAGATATAAAAGATATATATCCTTATATATATATCAATCTATGTTTATATCGCGAGCGATTTGAATGTATCACTATATCTTTCACTGATAGATAGATTGGTTAGCGAGTGAGCGACAGTATAGAGTGATAGATAGGATAGATACGATGATATAAGTCAAGTAAGATGATAGGAGACGTACGAACGAGCGAGAGAGAGAAAAAGATGCTTTGGCGTTCAGTCAGAACATGAAAGAGAGATGGATACAGATTGATTGACAAAAAAGTGTAAACTCCACGTAACGTCACTCGATTTAGCGACATACTGCCTAGACCGTCAAAATTAGTCTTTTTTTAATAGTTATAGAGTGGGTGTAAGTAATGCTATATAATATAGAGAGTATTATTTTATGGAAAACCAACTAAACCAACCAAAGCCGACTAATTTTGACGGTCTAGGCAGTATGTCGCTAAATCGAGTGACGTTACGTGGAGTTTACACTTTTTTGTCAATCAATCTGTATCCATCTCTCTATCTATCACTCAATATATCTCTCCCTAATTGAATGATATAAAGATAGATATATATCATATGATATAAAAGATGTATATCAATCATTTCTTTTCAAGGACACATTTTGTCCATGTCTAGTCTGTCAGTCGTTTTTTTATAGAGATGTACTAATGGCTATGGTGAGATAACTTTGGAGTTTAACAGAATCGATCGATTAAAATAGTCACATACACGCGCGACGATTTGCCTATGCACGCGCATTTAGTAAAGCAATCCTTTTGCATCTTTCGCCGCGTCCGATGCGAAAGGAGTTCCATACTAAATACGCGTTTTGTATAGGCAAACCGTCGATCGCCGTCGATAAGTGTGGTCAGAGGTAAATAACTTTGAACTATCTGTATACTGTACTGTGACTGTCTCGGAGGAAATAAAGGTGTCTGTACCATAATTCTGATTTGACATTCGCTTTTTAATATTCCCTTGACATGACCAATTATGTAATGAATTTCTTTAGTTATATTTTCCTAATTATACATACTAGTATTGACGATCATACTACGGATGTCCTTTTTATAATAATGTAAAAATGTGTGCAATCTTGTAGTATGAGATAAATAAAACTAAAACTAAACTAAAACATAAGGTACCTACTTGATAAAAGTTTTTCCTTTATCTTCAAGTTAGGGTATTATGACACTAGTTTCAGCTTTGTGTCGGTGTTTCACATAGTAAAATGCTCATATCGAGCTTTGTCAGTATTCTCTGTTTTATGTTCGCGCACTCGGCGCACTTCACAAATCACGCACTTTGCCATGCCTTTCGCACTATGCGCCAGAGCGTGCATGACGAACTAAGAGGAATACAGGCTTGTTTTTTTTTTGCAAGCGCCGCAACGCTCGGTAAGCTATTAAAATGAAAGTAGCATTCGAAGTTGTAATAAATCAATAAGTGCAACTTCTGTAGCAACTATCGTTTATTCCGTGCCTTTGCACAGTGTAAATAATCGAAAGTCCAGTAATACATCGATTTTGCGACACAAGAATAAGATCATTAAAAAAAAACATCGAATCGAGAAAAATCGATTGTAAGTTTTTAGTGAAAAGGTACAGCACTATTACTCGCAGTGCGTTCCTTTCAAATCAGATCAATGTTTTTTTTAATAATAAATAAGTGTTACAACAGTTAAAACTCTTTATTTGGACATACAAAACTATTTTCGAGAGTAGGATTTTTATGGCGCTAGTTGAGTGTCAACAGTTTTTGTAAAACGGAACGACATAATCATGGTCTCCAATAAAATAAAAAAAAGAGTACTATTAATCGTTTAATTAATTCCTGAAAGTTGTAGGAGATTATTCAACACGTCATAATTAATGATTGAATATTGTAATGTTATTAGCTGGTGAGAAGTTTAATGACATGAATGACATGCTTAGGGCAGTGGTTTAGCCATCTCATTTAGTTAAAACTTGAATTCATTGATTTCAAGCAACCGAAACACAGATTAAAAATATATTCAATAAAGAACAAGATTCAAAGAAAAAGTAAGTGTTTATCAAATAAAAGAATTTATCATCGCATTTATTTTTTACATATACTTAGTTCGACCAAGACACTTCGAATCGCAAGAGACTCTTTATCCTGTTTTTTGTGCAACGTCGATTTACAATAGTAAAATTTTAAAACAACTTGGAAAGCAGTGGGTACTGTCTTACACATAATGTGATACTAAATACATTTCTTTTTCTCTGTAATGTCACAGAGTTATGTTATAAGACTGAGGTAATGTCCATAACATCCATGTTACAATAGCCAATCCATTAAGATGCCATGAAAGGTCTTGGCTTTCAGAGTGGATGTTTTTTCCACACAATAATGACATAACGAGAGAAACAATGTATAGAAACTGGATCGATAGAATAAATAAGAAACAATATGATGTAATATTAGGATGTAAGCAATATTTTGTGGTGTTAGCACCACGCCCTATATGCGCCCAGCCTGGTGCCCTGTGAGTTGATCTCTTTTATTTAACAACAATTATTGTGTAAACTAAACTAATACTAGCTATCCACCAACAATATCCCATATTGTGTTATTGGAAATATAAAAACTTTTTTACATAACGCACATGATAATAATCTTCAAGTTTAAATATGTGTTCTCGTACTTACACGAAAAAATTCAACAACTAAACCAACAGAAAATATTCCCAAAGTTATAAAATTAAAAATATACTTCCTTGTTGTCTTCCTTGTGGTGTTCCTTCCTTCATTTCCATATTAAAATCTAGATAATGTTTAGTTCCCTTATTTACCTGTACAAGGCCACTACTAACTTTCAGCATCTCAATTTATAATTTAGAAACTGAATGCATACAAATACAAATGCATTATCTGCAAAGAGCCTAAGTTCCATACAGCCCACGTACAACTGCGCTAGTATTCGTGGCAAGCAAGGTATTTACTTTACGTCGTCGTCGTTACGTTCATGCACTCTCCGGTTACTTTTATTTAAAATAATCTGTTACCAATTTTCATTACTTCTCATATACCTAAATGATTTTATGAAAGCAAAAACAACAGTGCGTTGTAAAGATAACCACAGTATTAAAAGTATTTCTAGAGAATTAGGTGTCACGGTAAGTAGATAATACGTATATGAATACCTATTTATAAAACCTAATTATAAAAATAATATAGAATAATATTTTGTGGAATGTGATTTCGTGACAAAAATTATATCATAGTATTTTATATTGCAGAGAAATACATTTCGTTTATGGATTCGGCGATACCAAGAAACTGGTGATGTGAAACGTAACCGCTCTGACCGACGACCACCGGTAGCTTATACTGCTGCATCAGAAGTAATCAGAACGTCATTGTGGAATCGTAAGGCTTCATAGCGAAGTCCCATTTAAAACGACTTGGTCAACTGCCATAACATATAATATATCGCTTGACTCAGTTTGAAAATACTCCAAGCATGTGAAATACATAATTATAAGCCAATTATAAAAAAAACAACCATCGGAAGCCCATTGTCTAGCCAGAACAGAATGAGATTCGCATCAGAATATTTAAATTTTGATTGGGAGAACGAAAACTGAAACTGTATTTAAGACTGTTAGATAATTATTACAAATATATCTCTTTATGTAGCTTTGCTTCTATTTAGTAAAATGTATATGATTATGCTGTACATATAATAAATATCCTGACTGTACATAGAATATGGTATAACGATATCACGTAGGTATGTCCCAGTTTCACGACTCATCGACACGACGAAAAAATCACTCTCGATTAAGGCCAGCGAATATAGAGTAAATAAAACGCGTAAAAAGGAGTGAAGATAAACTAATAGATCAAATTATATCTCACAAAAAAGAAACGCTTTAATCCTACTCACAACAAGCAAATCGCATTACATTTACTTATTATATAAATTCATTTATATTGTATATTTAAAACCAAATAAGTGATTTATCACTTAGTTAGAAATTATGAAAGTATAGACTGAAAATACGTAAACTCAACACTTTTCTCGACCTAACAAATAATATTGCATTACGTAATCTACATCAAATAGTGAAGTTTTATTTGTTCCCATGTATGTTATGTAACTTCAATTCTGTGTAGCTCAATATAATACTTCAACAATATTGCAGGAAAGAAACATAAGCCACACAACGTAGCTCCGTTTGCTTCAAGCAAACCTCGCAAAGCTGCGTCCTATAAAGCTGTTTGTACCCCTCGCTTTTGTTCGGATAAGCTCACAATATGGCGTATTCATGAGGCGACAAAAATAGGCTCGTGGCCTGCGCTAAAAACGTTTTCATGAAATATGACGTACCTAAATCAAGAGATTTTTATATCCTATCTAGATTGCTTTTGTTTTTGTACTACATCCCATTTGATCCCATTAGTCTTCAAAATTAGAGGTCAAGAGACATACATAGCTATGAAATTGTATAAATGAGATGCAAACAATCATTTAAGTAAGATATACTAACAGAAATTTTACGAGTACATTTAAACGGGTCTTTGCAGATATATTTAGTAATACAAAATTTGCTGTACTGTATTCAATGAATTACATATTACGAAAGCTATATTATGAATAATATCTCTCTTCAAAAACTTGTTCGGTTATACAACATTAGTATTATTATATACATTCTGTGGTTATATGTAAAGCCACTTCGAGCGTTCTAAAGCCTGACCAAAGAAATAAAAAACCTGCTCTGGGGGCGCCACGTGTATATTTTTACGACTATGGCAACAATTTCCCTTATAAAATTAGTTCCATTGAAATTCCGCAACATGGCGAGGTTTTTTATTTCCCTGGTCGGGCTTTACCGACGCAATCAGTTTTATAACCTAAAAGCTTCGATTTTCATCATGTAAAAGGCCCTTTAGTCTTAAAATTCGAAGAGTTTACAACCCACTTTACTGCTTCATTAAAATCTGAATACGTTTTTATAAAAAGCTGGAGTATGGCCAAACGAATATTATAATTTTTACTCCAATTTCATTAAATAATTCAGAGCATACAAGATCCCTGAATTTTTTGGGTATAGGTTATTAAATTTAGTAGAGGTTTTGATCCCTTTTGATTTTGTTAATAGCTTTAATTTGGCATCGAACCTCAATATTCTTAATTAATTCGCACAGTCTTATCTATTATCAAAATATTTACTATTAGTGTTATAATTAGTATTTACTTACCTAAAAATTTTTATGTTATATATTTTTATGACAAGAAACAATAAACACTAATGCAATTTTCCTCAAATGGGCATTATCTGAAAAAATAATAATTGTGGAACAAGGAAGTTTTAAACTAAAAATACATGTTATAGTTGACTAGCGACCCGCCCCGGCTCCGCACGGGAAAATGGTTTTTGTGGATTTTTCTTAAGTATATTAGGCATGTATTATACATATAAACCTTCCTCTTGAATCCCTCTATCTATTAAAAAAAACCGCATCAAAATCCGTTGCGTAGTTTTAAAGATTTAAGCGTACAAAGGGAGGGACATAGGGACAGAGAAAGCGACTTTGTTTTATACTATGTAGTGATAAATCGTCCTCAACTCATATTGACAGTATGAATATCAAATCACTTGACCAAAATCTCGAGTCTAAAGTGGTTTTACGGGCCTAGTTATCTATTCTATGGTATCCAGCTGAACCGCTCCAGAACAAGTGGAAACTCAAACTGGCTCTGACACCAGGAGTCGCAGGAACAAACAACCCACTGCTGGAAGTAAGTTTTTGTTTAACGCCTCCAAGTGGCATGCAGACTGTTTCACAGGCACGGATTCAGGGAGGGGCCTTTTCTATGCCATTATGTTTACCGACCCATGATTTTCCAAATATTCGATCGTCTTAGTTAAAGCCTGACCAGGAAAATAAAAATCCTGCCACGTGTATTTTTTCAAATTTTAGTCATCAATTTCCGTTATTAAAATTTGTTCCATTTCAATTCCAGAGCTTGAACTCAGAGAATGGCGAGGTTTTTTATTTTTTTGTCAGGCTTTACAAGAAATATAATACAGTTTGGGATCAAGTGGCCGTGTGTGATATTTGTTTATTATAATAATTATAATTGCAATACAAATAACAAATACAAAAACATGGACAAATTAGAGTTATTTAAAACATAGCCACAAAAAGCATTAAGCAAAAGGCGGCCTTATTACATAAAGCAACTTTATTCAGGCAAAGTTTCAATTTTGGGAGCTAATAACATTGGTTATTTATTGTCCTACTTTGTTAATCGTTCCAATGTTTGTCTTTAAAGTTAATTTTTCTAATGTCATTCTTCCGTTTATATCGAAATACTTTGCTTAGCAAACAGATTTTAAAGTTAAACTCTCGTATTGCTTATTTCACAAAGTTCAGCCCTGCACCACAGGCTCCAACAATACCCATATTTGGTTGTGCAAGTTTAGTGGGGCGGAGGTGTAAGTTTCATATCGGACGGAATTTTGTTGGGTGAACACTTTCGTATAAGGCCAACCACGCCCAAAAAGTTCTTCATGGGGATATTTATTTTATTTTACTATAGAACTATCGCGCACTAACGCCAAATAAAAAACAAGGAAATATCAAAAGAATATAGTCTATAATAGCAGTTACAATTTATTTATTAAATATCAGCCATGGTAATAAGAGCATAATTTGAAAGTTTATTAAATCAAATGTTTTGGCAGTATTTTCTTTCACTCGCAAAAATTCAAAAGGATCGGAATTAAAACAGAAAACTTTTCTTTTTATTCTTTGGGCTAAATCAGTGAGATAATTAATTGAAAGATACCCGTACCCAATTAGATGGGTCACTTTGTTTTGAGGGTCTTTTAAAAAATCAAGAGAAGATGAAAGAACAATAGCAGGAAGAAAAACGAGGGATGAGTCTCCAAAACAAAGTTTATTCGGTACATCTACAAAGCTTTATACAAGTCTACAACATGATTAACAAAATCTCTACAAATTTTATAGATACGAAGGTAACTCTATCCATCTGTCTGTCCGTTACGCATTCACGCCAAAACCACTAAACCAATTTTGATGAAACTTGGTACAAGGATAGAATAGACTTTGGAGAACTTTTACCGCAGTACTTCCCTGCAGGGAGCTTTGTTATAAGAGAGAAACTGTTAACGCGGACGGAGCCGCGGGTTACCATGATGCCGAAGTAAATTTTCGTATTTTTTTTCTATTTGGAAAACACACAATTCTTATTAGAAATCCTTTTGGCACATCACTAAATCATTATGTAACACTTATTAGTCGAGTTTAGACCTCATTTGTGGTAAATTCTTATTGTAAATTGTAAAATAACATGACACTTCCACAACGCTCATACAAACTGTCACTTTCGAATTATTATTTTTTTAATTTTTTGTACTGGCACATATTGAAATAAAAGTGCCAATAGATTGCTTCATAAACGCCCTACCATACGTCCATACACTGTACAAGCGATTTTTTCATGGTTTAGCCGTAAAAAGCCGATTTTAGAGTTGAGAATTTCGTACACGAGCTCGTGTCTTATTGAGTTTGTGCCTTCATGTCAAATGTAGCCGCACGAGCGCGTGTACTATCTTTCATGAGGGATTAAAGCAACAATAAGATTTAGACATTTTTGGTTTTAGCTTTCACTGATTTAAATCATAATAGGTAAATCCCTATATAGTTTTACTTTATTAAAAAGACTAGATGTCTGCCCGCGGCTACGCCCGCGTTGTTTTCCGCCTTTTCCGTAGTAATTTTTAACTATCCCACGGGAACTCTTTAATTTTCCGGGATCAAAAGTGTGAAAGATGTTGACCAGGGATGTAAAGAACCACCATGCAAAATTTCACTCAAATCGGTCCTATAGTTTCGGAGATGAACCCGTACAAACAGACAAACAGACAGAGAAACAAATAAAAAGAAAATTGACTGGATATGTTCTATTTCACTTCTTACATCCTCCTGACTTGGATTTTACCTTTTTTTTTCTATGTACAGACATTTGACCTCTACAATTTTTTATTAAAAAGATTATGATTATATCATGAGTAAAATCCAGTAACAAGGCGGATCATAGTAGGTTTTTAGCGGACATACGTTGGCACTATGAAGAGCGAGGAGTTGTTGGAGACAAAGTTCATTATAACTTTGCTAATTTGACTTCAAGACATGACATCAGATGCAAGGTCTACTGGAATTAAGGGACACTAGACGTTTTACCACAAAAAACATAAACCCGCGTTGAGAGCGCGTCTAAAAATATTTAATAAGATTTTTCATACAAGAGTTTTTAAACAACCGTTTAGGGTTTGTTTAAACCGTTTCTCTAGACCCATTGGTTCGTACTATATTAAGCACGTCTATCTAAAAAGTTTCCTACGTAAGCCTTATTTCTTTTTTTTTCTTTATACAAGAACTTGTAGTTTAGTTTAGTCTAATATTTTTGGAATTTTTCAAGTCAAAAAGACACATTTTGCAATCACTTAAAATAACTTAAGTGCCGTACTACTCAATATAATAAATGTTAAAAATGCTCTAACTTAATAAAATAATTTTAACATAATAGTAAAAATAAATACAAACACATCTTATTAATCTATTTTTGTTTAATTTAAAGACAATAAAGCTGATTGTAAGATATTCCCACACTATATATTATAATTGTACTATTAATGTATTTGTGTTAAAAAATTTGCCAAATGTGACATAATATTATTATGAAAATGGGACCAGATTGTTATCGATTTAGATTTTGTAATATTTAAATTCTTTTGGTTCGCTAGATGAATGTAGATTACCTAAACTTCTATATGAACAATTCCCTTTACTCTGAGAACGTCACATTTCAAGCGTAAGGTATCTTGTTTGGAGTTAACTTTCTAGCCACAGATAGCTACAATCGCCAAATCTAGAGCTAGCAATTATCTAAAGCAATCACCGCGCGAATCCAGCGGCGCTGTAACCATGGCAACCGCTGGGACAATACTACTGAGATTGTTTGTGCACTTTAATTAACTTGTCTGGCGTGGGCGTTGTTTTGAACGCCTGGTTCCGGCCCTGCCTTTGTGCTCTTGTACAGGGCCGGAAAACCTTCATTACATCTTGCTAAGCTCTCGGTCTTGCGAGTCCGTTTTGTCTTTTGTTTTTAAGCGTTCCTTATTTCAAATTATTAAAAGTTTAATTTTTTATTGGTATAGCCTGCCAGGGCATTGGTGAATATTCGTTTCACTTTTAATATGTTTAATCATTAGTAGGTAGGTACTGTTAATATACTTTTGTGTTATTACTTCTGTTAACACTTCATTGAGAATGAAAACAAGTAAGTTTATAATTTTCTTTACTCGTAGCTGTATATTTGTTTAGTTCGGTCGATTTATCTTTATATTTTCAAAGATAAAATAAAATAAAAAATTGCTAAACGTAATAAATAACTGAGAAAAATAAACAGAATTAATACATAATCGTACGTACATTATCAATATCATATAAAAATCAAAGGCCTCCCCCAAGGATCCCCTTGGGGGAGGCCTTTGTCCAGCAGTGGACGTCTTTCGGCTGAGATGATGATGATGATAAAAATCAAGTTAATAGTTATTAGGATTTAGAATAGAATAAAATTTATTTGCAACACACAATACAAGAAAAGAAAACAAGAAATACACTTAAGAAAATATAGGTTGTTATGCATGGTCAACTGCAGAATAAGCCAAACACGCGCTGTGCGATCTTATTCCATTCACATAAAGTGTAAAATCCAAAGTGTTGACCCAAGCGTGCCCCCGACCGCACACTAACACTTTTTATGTTAATTTAGTTTCATTTAATATAATAATATATAATTTACACTTTGAAATAAAATTATACCATCTAATACATCCGATAGAACTAATAATTCAGTGCTACGATCGCTACGAAGTAGCTACGCCGCCGTAGCCGTAGCCGTAGCAGAGATGATCTTGCAAAAACAACTTCCAATATTAATATTATTACAGCCTAGATTTTCATATTTCCAATAGCTCTTGTTGCTTATTCATCTTTGGTAATGAAAATTTGGTATTGTACTTGAAGTTGAATCTTGCAGCAAGCTAGCAAGGCGGAAAGAATGTTAAATATTGCTTAAAGGAAACTCGATATAGTCAAAAACAAAAATACTAAACGAAGTTCTGCACTTTAAGTGCACTTTATTAAAAAATTGTAGAATCAACATAGCAGTTTTTAGGGTTCCGTAGCCAAATGGCAAAAAACGGAACCCTTATAGATTCGTCATGTCTGTCTGTCTGTCTGTCTGTCTGTCTGTCTGTCCGTCCGTCCGTCCGTCCGTCCGTATGTCACAGCCACTTTATTCCGAAACTATAATACCTATACTGTTGAAACTTGGTAAGTAGATGTATTCTGTGAACCGCATTAAGATTTTCTTACGAAAATAGAAAAAAAGATAATAAATTTAGGGGGTCCCCATACATAGAACTGAAACTAAAAAAAAATTTTTTCATCAAACCCATACGTGTGGGGTATCTATGGATAGGTCTTCAAAAATGATATTTAGGTTCCTAATACCATTTTTTTCTAAACTGAATAGTTTGCGCGAGAGACGCTTCCAAAGTGGAAAAATGTGTGTCCCCCCCCTCTAACTTCTAAAATAAGAGAATGATAAAACTAAAAACAATATATGATATGCATTACCATGAAAACTTCCAACGAAAATTGGTTTGAACGAGATCTAGTAAGTAGTTTTTTTTTAATACGTCTTAAATCGTAAACCGCAATTTACCTTTCACTATAATTAAAACATCGATCAAAGTCACAACGAACTACAAAAACTTTTATATTATGTTACTGGCTGCTACGGAACCCTTCATGGGCGATTCCAACTCGCACTTGGCCGCTTTTTTTCTAGACAGTTTGAAAGCAAAGATGGTCTACATACTGAATAATAAAGAGAGCCAATTTGGCTGTTAATTAATTAATTAATCTATATAATAAAACTGTACAGTCCGAAAATCTATACAAAGAAAAAAAATTAAAAATCGAGTCAGGGGGATGCAGAAAGTGATATAGAAAATATCCAGATATTTTTCAATATTTTTGTTTCTCTCTTTGACTATTTATCTGCTTGTACGGGCTAATCTCCGAAACAGTTGGACTGATTTGAATTAAATTTTGCATAGTGGTACCTCACATCCCCGTTCAACATCATAGATAGTTTTGACTGCGGTAAAATATCTCATTCCTATGGGAAATAGCACGGAAAAGTAAATAAATAAGCGGGCGTAGCCGCGGGCAGACAGCTAGTTTAGTAATAAAACTATACAATGATAATATATTGATATGAACACGTACGTACGTACGTAGATCTATAATGAAGTACAGTTAATTTCAAAAAAATACGAATAAAAAAGTCTAGAGCGATTTTTAAATGTTTTCAGCCAATCACAAAATAGATAAAACGGAAAGATTAAAAATTCCAATCCAGCCAGTAACATTATCGAATGGCGCTCGGCGGCGGCGGCGTCTGCGAGTGCATCCAAAAAGTTTTCATTAGCAAAGAGCCGAGGCTGCACGGTCGCGGTTCCTTTGTCACCACTTCGAGGAAAAAGATAAAGAGACATGTTCTAGCATTCTCTACAAAGCCCCGATTCATGCAGACACTATAAACCTATTTATACTGCCTGTTCCTTTAATTTATCTTTGTTTTCTCAGAGTAATAAGTGATAACGATAGATTACCCCATGTCGATGAAAAACCTACATCGATAGTTTATTATGACCAGGAGTTTTAATTTACCTGCTTGATTTTGTGGAATATTTTTAAAACATGCCATTCCTTCGAACGACTGGCTCTTTGGAGCTTCGTACCCAGAGCCGTAAAACAAATTTATAAAAGGGAACCGAGTTTGCTATGTAAGTGAAACTGTTCAAAACCTTTCCTTTTTCTTATTCCATACAAAATCAAAGGGTGAAATTGAAAAAAAAAGGTTTTATTATATAGATAAGCGATAATATCAACATTACCTCGCTACACATTACATTCGTCATACGTCTTAAAACAAACTAAGGAGTAAGAGCTTGTCAGAATCAAGGACATTGCTCCATTTTCCTTTCTTTTGGCTTTCTGCAAGGAGAATGGAAAAGGCCTGTGTGATAATGAAGCAACATGCACCCGTTACAAATAACGAGCTTGCCTCCCGTTCGGGATGTCAACGGGATGGTGTGGGATGCTTGCATGTGATTGCTTTGTCGTATCACGTACTGTAGGTAGAGAATAGAAAAAAAAAAGGAGCTCACTTCTCATAGGCTTTTCAAAATCAATAATGACAATACCACTACTCGTAGCTTTCAATCGAAATAAAGTATCTTCTCGTAATTTCAGTGAAAAATTGTCTTAGTACTTAAAAATTGTACAGTTACTTTTTAATATAAATTCCTACTGGTGATAGAATTATTCAAAGCTCAGTTATTTTCACATCGCACGCTAAATAATGACTTGTGTAAGTTTTATCTTTTAAATTTGGGTTACATTATTGCGAATTAAGTATGTTACAGCTACGCTGATGTTACATTCAGAATTTTGATGATGTTACATGAAATTGTAGAAAAAAAAACCTTTATCTCGTTTCAAAAATACCTGACCAGCAATAAGTTTACGTTAATAACAAAATTATTGCCAGACTCGACGGACCTGGAAATGATGCACTACCTCTTTCTCCCACAGAATTGCCAGACCTGACTCAAATTTTTCCCCGGTTACATTTGTCGCAAAGGCAAATGGTGGTGCAATATATTTTATTAGCGGTAAGGTCGAGAATCGCGCTGTTTCATCAGCTAAAAGGTCCAGGGATGGCCGGTCATACCATTGACTATGTATGACTGTAAGGCACAAAGAAATCGAAGTGCCTCATAATTAGCTTATGAGATGAAAGGTTTTATGCATGGTATTTCGAATTCATTTGGTGATCCCAGATTGTATCCATATTCATTCACCATTTATATTTATTTCTATACCACCAATATTTATTTTTTGTTATATAATTTTGTTACACCAAATGTTATGAGTCTAAGTGATTTAGTTTACAATACCAATTTACTTCAGAGGCAACCAATTTAAATCATATTCTTGAGCGTTAAACTTAAAAAAATCAATGGTCTGTTAAATTTATTTTTGCTTCTTTATCTACACATCTGTACTACAATTTGAATTTTAAGATTCGCAATTTACGTCTAAGAATGGGCCGGACAGGACCCTACATTATTATACGCGGAATATTTTTACAATCGTAGCCATTACACACAAAAAATCTCGTTTTATTGCGGATTCCGCTTCCTGAGGCATTCCTCGTGATCCCGTCGGTCCGGATACATTTGAAGATGCAAAACAGGACGTAAAGTTATCAAACACTTACAGCCCGACAGAAAAGGGACAATTAAGCCCGTAGTTTTTATTTTATTTTTGTGCTTATTTTGAACAAGGATGTTACAAGTACTAATACGAGTAACATCCTTGATTTTGTTGTGTTCATAGACAACAATAAAAAAACCTAACAATTCAATTTTATCCAGCCACTTAAATAAATTAACTAATTAATCAAGCTATAAAACATGAATAATAATATTGATTTGGTTACTCAATATTTCTAATACCCAGCAGTGAGTTGTCTGTTGAGCAAGTAGAAAAGAATATAAAAACAAAGTATTCATGTTACCCAATAAACTACAGACATTTTAAAAGAAAGAATAAAATACCAAAAGCTTAAAATCAAAACCATTGTTCGTTCGTTACTAACCAACTCAGTTACAAACTGATTGAAAATTCTAGCCTCACTTCGTAGTGAGTTATCAGCGTTAACACTACAAACACCTAATAAATCTCTCGAGAACAGTCCGGAACATTCTAGAGCATTCTGGAACTTTCTGCCGCATTACGAACTCGAGGGGCTGTTGGCAAAAACGTGCCGGTGCTTAGATAGTGCCATTAACTGAATGTGGCCGATTTTCCTGACGTTGCCCGCTTGCCTGGCCACAATTGAGGTGTACTTTTGAAATTATTGCCCATTTCAGTCTAGTGTCCCACAGGTAATCTTGCACTGAGAATGCCACAGAAAGGATTCTTAAAGATATTTTAAAGTTCATTGTACTTGTAAACTATAATATTCACTATATAAAATTAGCAACACGTATATTTGTATGACCATCAACCAGTAGGTACTCGGCTAGAAACCAAATTTTTTTATTTATTTAAAAATTTAAAAACATTTATTTTAGTTATCGTTTGGGATGTTACGAAAAACAATTTAGCAAACTATGTACATTTTACCAGTGGAATTTTTGCATTTAAATATTTATTAGAGATAGACATTGGACATGTTGTACGCAACGAAATAAATAAAATACTAGAATTAAAATTGAATTGTTTCGTGATAACCAGCTTAAACATTGTGTCTGTGAAGCCAGTGATCTATCGACGTCATTGCCTCGATTTAAAAAATGTTTACGAAATTACTCATACCTTGTTAAAACAAGGGAGGCTCGCATAACCCGAACAAACATCCGATGATTCAATCATAATCGCATATTTCGTGTCGGGATCACGATCCTCACATATCCGTTTTCGTATTTTTTATTTTGCAAAGCTTTTAGATTTGTGTATGTATGTCACAGGGCAATATCTTCATTAAACTCGTATTCACAATAAATCACCTTGTTTTTCCTCGTACCTATTATGATATAACACTGATGCAAATCTGGTCGTACTTTTTCGATTTTTCCGGTGAAAATATGTACTATACAAAAGCAATCAGTATGTTTAATTGGTGGGTGATACACTTATCATGTTGAACCGTAATGTTTTCCGGCCGGGGCATCGCTCGTCCGTGTCAAATAAAAGTTCTTTCTCTATCTGTAGATATATTATGGACGCCCTTGACAATTTAACGCACCTTTTTACGACTATGCTCGATATAAACCGTTTACATTTCCAAATGAAAATTACTTTACATAATAATGTAGTACAAATTTAGAGCTGAGAATCCCATTCCCTTATTCCCTGGATTTTCCCAAAATTATTAAGTTACCAGTACACCCTCGAGATTTAGAAGGCAGGCGAGGGTGCCCAATTTGCAGTAATGTAAAGTATTCCGGTATATTCCGGTGTATAAAGGTTGCGGTGTAATGAATACGCCTATATTTTCTGCCCGAAGCATTTTTTCTGCAAAGAGGTTTATGAATAACGAAATAAAACAAAATTTCAGCTCGTATTTTTTTTAAATTAAACAATACGATTTATTAAATGATATAACTCATTTCTTTATTTATGAAGCAAAGCAAGAATTTTTTAGTGTGTTGACTATACGATAACTTCAATGTCTTTTGATTCTTTTTCCTGAACCTACATAGTTTGCGATACCAAGCTGAAAGAAACGGTCAAGTGCGAGTTGAGACAACAGAACCGCTAATTACATCGTTCAACAACACTATTAACAGAATATATAAGATGTCGTAACATAATATGAATAAGAATAAGAATAAGAAATCATTTATTGCATCAAACATGGATTAACATGAAATTAATCTTATTAGCCATTTTATTTTTTATTTGTAAGATATTTCACAAAGTTTTAAATTTCAACAAAAAGGAGACAATCTATTCTATACTATAATAAATGTACTATTGTTTATTCAGTTTTTCAAAAAACTGACTGTAAGTGATAAAGAGAGTGTAACTGAACACAAAATACAAGATAAAATAAAATCCGTCTATCTGTCTGTCTGTCTGTTTGAACACGCTAATCTCTTGAACTACTGGACGGATTTTAATGAGACTTTACAATAATATAGCCTAATAACACATAGCATGTATGTATATAACATTCAGAATAACACATAGACTACTTTTTACCGCGGGAAAATACTTCTTTCCTACGGGAAAACCTGTCAACGCGGACAGAGCCGCGGGGCGAAAAGCTAGTTACGAATAAGTTTCAAGATCATTGTCTGTCACTTGTAGCATCTGAGAAAAAAAAGACAATTTTATATATATTACTAGCGACCCGCCCCGGCTCCGCACGTGAAAATGGTTATTGTGGGTTATCCTTCAGTATATTATGCATGTATTATACATATAAACCTTCCTCTTGAATCACTCTATCTATTAAAAAAAACCGCATCAAAATCCGTTGCGTAGTTTTAAAGATTTAAGCGTACAAAGGGAGGGACATAGGGACAGAGAAAGCGACTTTATTTTATACTATGTAGTGATATGAAACAACATCCTCCTTTACACTTTGCCCAGTCGGATAATGAAGTAAAGTTCACTAGAGCGGGTACCCGCTTAGCATAGCCGTCGCATTTCTCTCCCGGTTGATAAATACACGCCATTTATTTACGTGTAGCTAGCATGTGTGCCGGGTGGGAATAGGGATGGGCGCTGGGAATTATGTCAATCGACAATCGCATCTGTGTGATCTGGTATTAGAGTTCATAGTGTTACCGTATTTTTTAAAATTTACTTATTAAACAAATAGTGCTACACAATAGTGCGTGCTAATAGTGTAATAGTGTTAAACTAGGTCTCAATAACGAGAGCGGTAAACTGGATTACAGTTTACAGCAATCGTAGTGTTACGAACTTACATTCAAAGATTCTTAATTTTGAATCACAATTATGTAGTCATTATTGCAAATCAAAGAAATAGAAGAAGCTACTCCTTTTCAAAAAAAATGAAAATCATTGTACATTATGTATATTATGAATTGGTCATAGTCAACGCTGTTAGAATTTTTCGGAACGCAGTCTGTATTAAATTCAATATACGTTACACATTAAATTAAATGGAACTAGGATATTTCTTCATAAAACTGTCTCATTGTCGAATGATATCGATCATATTAATAAAGTGGTTATAAGTATAACAAATGTAAAGTGAGGTTCATTTGGAGCTGTTACCGGTAACTGTTACAAAAACGTTCCACGTTATTATGCACGGGCCGGGTCGGCCGGGCTGGTAAACGGGTAATAGGTCCCTCGGGATGAGCCGTCGGTCTCAGTACGTACTACCTCTTTTTCACCTACCCGCTTTCCCTGCTCCCATAATTTCGGGAGAATATGAAATTGTTTACGCCGTGTTATTTCAAATTTTATCTGGATTTTCCAAGGTAATTTTTGTATTATTTAAGCATGGTTTTGTATAACAGGAATAACTTTTTATTTTGATTATGTTATTGAAAATTTTAAGGTTACTAAAATAGAAATGACGGACTAGAACTACTCCTTTTTATCACTGTATGTTGTGTAGGTTTAGGTAGGTTTTACCTAATTACATAGCAATACAAATTCAATTTATTTTTATTTATTTTTTAAATAATAGAAACTTAGACAGATGCCCGGAAAACTTTACTATAACATAATTAATTTTTAAATTAATTTTTAGAATAAAAATAATGTTAGCTTTAAAGTTCCCAGAAGGTTAGAGACCTCTGTCTTTCTTATTAAAGGTTATTTTTAAGTACTTAACACGATTTGTCAGCTTCAAAACACAATTTTCATTAGTGTCCAACCAAAGTCGTCCAAATCCAAACAATAAAATCAAGTGATTGAAAACACTCCAAATGATCAGAACAACGCGAGGCGGTCGCGGGGGTAAATGTCAACGGAACCGTATCGCAGAATGACCCGAAATAACCCAATAAGACAATTGCAGGGGTCCCCAACCATTGGACAATTTTAAGGCCAACAATAAAATTTTTACGTCGTCTATAAAATTGACATAAAGTGGACTCGAGTTCGGGATTCGGTGGCATCAGCAACATACAGATTTTATTTCAAATTCTGCAAAGAGCTTTAACAATTTTGACAATAACGTGAGCTGAAAATCAGTATAGTTACGTGGCATGGAATAATTGAGGCTTAATATAATATAATAAAAGTAATGTAAGCTGTAGATTAATATTTTGAGTATTAAAATTGTAAAATATATTTCATGGCGGGTCAAAGGCGAATGGAGACGACGGACGACGCAACGAGATAAAGGGCGCGTCAAACGGACGATTGTTCGCGCGCAATCGATCGGAACGCGCCTTTGTACAAGAGCATCGTATTACTGGATAGGTACTACTACAGCTATTCTGCCTGACTGTTGAAATCATTTTGAAATAATATAATTTTTGTTGAAGAAATCGCCTATAGTCGTAAAGCCGCCTGTACCTAAAATTTATTTTTCAGGTTTTCTGTTTCTAGTTGTGCTTAAGAAAGTGAACTTATTGACTTTTTGAACTAAACATAGACATACTATTTAAAAAATAGAATTAGGTGAACTTTATGTACAGAAGCCAGCACATGCGGCTGGACATTCGCACTACGAAATTCACATCTACCGCTACGGAATACGGGCGCTCCCAAGGTCAACATGTCCAGCCGCATGTGCTGCCTACTGTACATTTTTAAATACGGCACTACACGTACAGTCGAAAGCACTTTAAAGTGAAGAATTTTGACTTGGTACCGTTTCTTATGTCCATGAAATAAAGGAGAGAATTGCAGTGCCCTTGTTCAACTTGAACTGTTCTTCATCGTACTTTGTCCCACTTTGAAAACATTTCAAACACTATTAAAATAATATTAAGATGAAAGATAGGATAGCTAAAAAGTATACTTGGCGTAAAACAATTTTACATAAATAATAAAAAGTTACGATTATACATTGTGGATTATTTAGTCAGAGAACGAATTGCCTTAGAGACTCTGTTATTTATACAACCTTTTTCTTTGAAATAATATTTGCGGCAAATCTGCTTTACTTTCTAACCCCTAAAATGTAAAACATGAATAAGTTAAGAAACATTGTACTAACACAATAATGTTCATTAGATCCGAAGCGGAGATGTAAAACTCAATTTGAATTTTTTTGCGGATATTTTGACAGGAATCAACTGCACGGCAGATATAAATAGAAGTATATTTTTAAGAAATACTTCAATATGGACACGTTTCTTTTTCTAATGGGGTGAAAAAAGCCCCAGGCATAAGCTCCACATAATCAGACGGGGCAAGGGCGCGCGGTCGCGGCAAAGACGCGACACGTAGAAAAGCTAACGACATTCGATGACGTCGTCGTCGTGTTCACGCTTCGTCTTTCCATTTGTCTGTAAAACGCATGTGACGTGGCATTGACATGGCGCGTTAATCGCTTTTAGTATTATATTTTAAAATTATCAGAATTTTTTTCTAAAGAAATGTTTTGCTCACGATGATGAAATCAACCAAAAAAAAGTAATTTCATCGAATTCTTTACAAAACATATAATAATGTTTTATTTTCCTTATTATTATAAGTACTTATTTATAAATCAACAGAATTATTTTACTTACATTAATACTTATTCATCAGTACACAGAATCAGTTATTATTACGTGTCAATACACTAAACTACATTATGGTAGGGACTACTATTTGGTATTCTGTGATTATGGTAACCAAGTGGAATCTAATTAAACTGAACTAAATCACGAAACGCTCTTACTAAAAGCAAGTAAACAACCGCTTTGAAAAGCACAGCAGTGCAATTGCAAAGCACTGTTATCTCAGAGTGCACACACTACACTGCACTGCACTGTATAATCGGAGACACTAGAGTGTCAAACTATTGTGTAGTTCAAATTCGAACTATGTAAAAGTCTCTGCGTGTTGGTAGCCACTTATTTTTTTGTTTTGATCCAGACAGGTACAGTCAAGAACACTATAAACTGGGCAATTTGGATTTTTTACCATTCTTATGTTAGTTTAATAAGGAAGAGAATCGCGATGGGCGTGTTCAGTTCGTTCGGAGATATTCAAATAGGTACGAAGGTAGGAATAGGGTTCGTAAAACATATTAAAAATATAGGTACCTATCTTAGTTAGTATAAATCGTGCTACAAATTAAATTAATAGTTATTATATGAGGACCTTTAAAGGCTTTCACGGTTGTTTACATAATAGTACAGAATATAATTATAATCATGATAATGTGCATTTTATGAACCTCAAAAGTACTCCCTGGACGCGTATTTCTGTTGAAAAGAACATAACATATACATACAGGTCACCTTAACTCAACTAACTCTAACTAAATTAAATAATGACCTAAATAGACGATGTAAGGACGTTGTTTTTTATATTAAAGAACGTGTAAAAATCATAAGTAAATAAAAAAAAAATTTTATTCAACACTCAGATCTTACATAGTGGGCCTAGCTCCCAAACTAGAATACCCTGTGCTATGCTGTGCTATGGATAGCTAGGTTTCTCGTCCTAGGTTATTATATGTGGACTTATTTTTAAAAGATCGACAACAACAGTAAATATCACAACTAATACTTACACTAAAAACTTCAATCTTACATTTTTACACTTATAATTTATAACTAAACAACAACGTGTTTTTTGTGGTACACTTTATAATAAATTTTCCTTTTTGTTTAGACGAGTTATTAAATAGGTAAATATTTTTTTATCTTCATTTATTTACCAAAATAGAAACAAGAGATGAAAAAGAATTTTTAGAGCTATCAAATATCAAATTCTTTCGCATTGCCTTCCCTGACCATTATTTTAAAAAATAACGCAGAAACCGCAAGAATCTCATTTGGCGAGCTCGTTGAAGCCTTGACTAACCAACTTTTCAAAGCGGGTTAAGCCCCCACTGTAAGGTAAAGCGATTTATTTCTGTTTCACCCCTGTACTGAGGAGATAAGGGTATCCCATTTCATTCCCAACAAGCAAATTAGCCTCAGAATACACACTTTATAAGTGTATGACACTTATAAGACTCTTATAATGATTCTGGCGTTTCCAACTACTCTTCTATGTGTTCCAGAAAATGCTACTTAGTTTTTGATCGCAATTACTCTTATATTTAACTTTATAAGCGCTTATAAGGTCATGTTTGATAGCCACTATAAGCTAAACTCACTTATAAAAGCTTCAAATAGGAGCAACTAGACTTGAGATTGATCATTGTTATAAGTAGCACTTATAAGCGCTTAAAAGTACGATACTTGAGTCCATTATTAGTAAAAGAGTTTCATAAAGGCATTTTGTAAGTATAAAGTGGCTCTAGATCTATGCGATCCTATAAATGCTTTCAAAGATACTACTTTTTCCTATTACGCTACTTGCCATACACTTTTATAGTCCAATAAACTTATAAAATAGTTGTCAAAGCTATTATAAGTTTACTTACCTTTGGAATAAGGTGTTATGAGCCGAAAAAGTTCTCGTGTATGACGCTGGATCAGCCATTTTGATTGTAGTTTTGCGCGTGACGTTATAGAACTGAGTACCCTGATAATGGTGTAGTAACGTACTTCAAAATGCTAGCCTATAAAATGGAGATTAAACTCAACAGTGACTATTTAAAATAAAATAAATAAAAATATAAAAATGCTCATTTTAAGGGGGGCTTTAAAATTTTGACCTAAAACTTGAAATGTTGCACAGGAAATATGAGGTCCCCATGCGTTTAAGATCAACAACATTAAATAACGATCAGTCTAAGAAAATGAAATAAAAATAGAATACACGTAGGTAACCTTAGTTCTCTCCTCCTGTTCTTCAAATATTTGTATTTTATTTATTTCACCGACGCACAAAACTCCGTTTATTTTGGAAAGCAAATGAATGAATGACCGAATGAGTTATAACTTTTAGTAGAATTGTGGAGTGAGTAATAATCCAGATTAGCTCTGTAAGACACTTATAATTGATTTTGTTGGTGTATACAGTTTCACACAATGCCATTACAAGGCTGTATTGGTCGTAAGTCGAATTCGACGAGAGTACTATCAGGGTGTTACAAGGCAGAATACGCTTATAAAGTGGGCCCTTTTCCGGGCTAGTAAGCGCTTATAAATTCGTTATAAGTATACAAAAAATTGGTTCCAGGATTCTTATGAAACCGATTTTTGCTTGTTGGGTTGCTAATAGCTTAATAGCTTTTCCCTGTGTGAGGTTTGCAGGTTTGCTGTCTCGCTTACACTTTTGAGTGGAGAGAAATAGCTGAAAGAGATAAATGAGGTAGCGTAAAGTTTGAACGACGCAAGGGAAGTTCTAAATGACTTCTAGCTTAGTGCTGGAATGTTATGAGATGAGAGCTGGTAGAGTACCCTTTTAGGGCTGCTGTAGTACAGGTTGCTATAAAGTTATGTCGTGTATATGTTTTGACAGAAAATTGCCATTAATCAAAATTAACCTTCCTTTTGAGTGATCAAAAGCTCGCTTCACGTGACGGAGATACCGGGTTCGAATCCCGGTAGGGCACTCGTCGATCAAATATAACTAAGGGCCTGGCCACAGCTTCGCGCGTCGGCTGCGGCGGCGGCGGCGGCGGCGGCGACCAGCGGAATGTTGCCAGTGACACATAGTCAAAATTAACATGAGAGAACTAAAAAAAATTTTCATTTTATTATTATTATTAAAACCCGCTAGAAAAATGTACCACCGAAATCAAGAAACTGTTTTAAAGGCGTGAAATTACCCAACTTTTACAAAAAACGTTCAAAATTCATGCAAAAAGTAACGTTTATCTTATTTTACTTAGAAAACGACTTTAACACTGTAATGTAGCACAAATAAGATTAAAAATACGTAAAAGTAACGTTTTAACTCATATGACGCAAAGTGCTCCAAAATATCGTAAAATGTTACAATACTAACGTTCTGGCAAGTTTTGCGCCGCAAGTCGCCGCCGCCGCCGCCGCCGCCGCCGACGCGCGAAGCTGTGGCCAGGGGGTAAGTGACACTTTCCCCCCCTTGGTTGGGACATTGCTCAATAAATTCTGCCACGAGGGTGGTCTAGATATGTTAACTTCGAAACCCACAAGATAAGCAAGCAACGAAATTAATCAAAAGATTATGTCTCTTAATGCAACGTGCCTGTATTATAGAGTCTTGTGTTGTAAAAAGTTTTAATATTTCCGAAATTGACAAACAATTTTTTTAGACCTTAATCCCATTCGTAGTTTGAAATACCCACTAATTATCAAAAAGCGATTGTCATTTTTTTTATTATTAGGATCTTGGAGGATAGGGAGATTCCATTCTATTGGCAGAAGGCCTGCGTTGATCTCTGCTTTCCATCGCACAGAAATTGATGTAAAACAAAGCTATCTCTGGCGGCCGATATTCAGTAGCAGCTAACTCCATAATAATATGACTATAAACTACAGACATAGAAAGGGAAGCAGACTAAACATTATTGTATAGGTAATACAAAGAATGCCGCGTGGCATGAATTTCCACTTAAGCTACATAAGTTTTGTTGATTTTCTTTAACATAATTGGTAATATTTGGAACAAAAATAGTAAAGTACTATACTTATGAATGTGAAACAGTACTTCAGTATACAAACACCCGCAATACCTGTTTAAAAATATATTAATTTGGCAATTCAAAAATAAGCTACGAGTGAAAAGTTGCCACGCGTTCTAAGTATGTAATGTTTGGTCTGCTTCCCTTATATTTCTGCGCGATAAACGGTCCGCCGCACAAAATCTCGTTCCGTTTGCAATATAGTTTTGTTTTGCGAACACCGAATCAGATTATCCATTCAACCCCATCCCGGAGCAACAGCTCAGCGGACTAAATCCCATAATCATCTTATGGGATCGCTTTGTTTTTACGCCTGGATTTCGGATGTCACTGTTAGTACCGGCAAAAACAAAGGAACTAGGGTCGGAATTGGAAACTGGGTCGGTATTCTAATAGCAAGGATTATCTAAATTATCAGCAAATATTTAAATATTAAGTTACTCAGTAACGCTTATTTTAATTTCTCTATTCTAATCTCTTATATATTACTAGCAGTCCGCCCGCGACTACGCTCGCGTTGTTTTTTGACTTTACCGTGCAGTTTCCTTTAGGAATGAGATATTTTCCCGCGGTAAAAACTAAGGTAAAAACCGAGTCAGGGGGATGTAAGAAGTGTTACAGAACCTATCCAGATTTATACAAATTTTTTGTTTGTCTGTTTGTACGGGCTTATCTTCGAAACTGTTGGACCGATTTAAATTAAATTTTGCATGGTGGTTCCTTATATCCCCGATCAACATCTTGAATACTTTTAATCGCGAATAATTAAAGAGTTTCTGTGTTATAGGTTAAAAATTAAAATTACTACGGAAAAGTCAAAAAACAACGCGGGCGTAGCCGCGGGCAGACAGCTAGTAATAATCGCTCTTATTTGGTATTATCTCAAAATAAGTTCAGCTTCTCCAAACTGATAACGCATTATTAAAACCACACTACATCACATAATAGACGATACCCAAGTTTCGTTAACCAAACAAATTACTTGTATCAAACCTGTAATTCGTTACATTACACATATTAATATAAATCCATAGGCAATTTTCGCGGTACATTAATCTTGTACCCTGGTTGTCGAGCAGAGCCGAAGTAATAAAACAGGCAATGAATATTGATTTTCAGGGCCAGTCAAGGACGGTGGTAATTTCCTATGTCCTTGATTAAGTAATTTTATATTTTAATAAGTAAATTGTCATGAGAGCTACTTGGCTTTTATATAAAGCTATTTGTAGTTTCTACAAAGTACGATACAGGTTTTTGTGTTTATAATTTACAAGCTTTCCGCCGCGGCTCCGCCCGCGTTAACAGTTTTTCCCATGGGAATATCACGGAATCATCTTTCTTTTCGAACAATCAGGTGATTAAAGCCTGCAATGTCCTAACCAAACTGGGGAAATTCTCACAAAGTGATATATTATGTTTGACAAGTTCCCCACCAGGATTCGAATCCGGAAACTCGGTAACGTCAGGCGAGCTTTTGACCGTTTTGACCACTCGACTACACAGGCTATTACAGACTGACCAACTTATCTGTGAACTGAAGGGCGGCGCTAGTAGCGATGTGAAATTGTCCAATCGCTTTTAGGTACCTACCTTTCATACTTGACGTCCATATAGCGGAGTTAGTACCAATTCTGACCACTTCACAGATAAGTTGGTTGCACTGTACCCGACAACGGCCTGTCAAAAGAGGAATGTTTTGTTTTTGTAATTCGTGTTGCAATTTTAAATAAAATGTACAGTTAATATTAAAAGTTTTTTTCATGCTTTTATTTCATTCTCCCATGAGTATAGCCTAAGTTCTTGTAACTATAAAGTGAGGGTATGGTGATAATTAATTATTTCAAAATCATTATTTTTCTGTTAGCATTAGCAATCTTTCCATTCGCAAAAACGTAATTAGTATTTATGAGTAATTCTGGTAAATTTTGTGAGCCGATCTTCATCTTACATACGACTTTGCAAAGCTTCTATATAACCAAGTATATACGCATTTTATCTCAAGTCTAATAAAAAAGAGTCTCATTAATCCTGAAGGCAATAACGCATAGTCAGCAACATTTTAATGACACCGTTTATAGCCATCTTTTGTTCTTTTATCGGCACCCAAAAGAGATCAAACTACGTACGTAAGTATACATAAAATTTTTCATAAAACATTTAGCAGACGATTTTTTCCGAAAACAGTCTCTGAAACGTAGTAAGCACGTAATCTGCAATGGGCAACGTTACGCCTGGAGGCGTGAGGCCGTAAGGCTTGGATAGTGGACAGGCGAAGCGATTAGCGGAGCGGAAAGGAGAACTAGGTCACTTTGGGGGTATTATTTTTCATTATCTTTTCACTTTTATTCTTTACGATTACTTATATAACACCTTATTCAGCTCTCCTTTTAATGCCCGATTGGATTATATTGAGCAGTGGAAAATACTAATAGCCCATCTAAAATTAACAAACTAACCGACAAAAACGCCAAGAATTGATGACATTAAAAAGCATAGACACAGACAACACGGATACGTATTGGATTAGATTAGAAGAGTATTTGAATGACAACTACATAACTAGAAAATATCTTGTAAGGGAATATTATCCTGCAAAATATTTTTTCTACGGTTGTAACTTACGGAGATAACTTTCCTTCGCTTAGGCGTTGTCAACTATGCCTTTAGCAAACTGAATATATATCAGCCGGTATATTTTGCAGAATTCGCCGCTCCGTTCGTCGCTATCGCTTTAGCATGCTATGCTATGCTATAACGTGTCATGAAATATGAACGCTCGCATTCGTGAGTTCATGCGTTGGACACTCGGATATTGCTCCTTTATGGGGCCATGCTACATTTATAAAAGAATGTTTTATGACAGCCCTGGAGACGTACAAGGCGTATTGTAATCTGAAGGTTCTGAGGGCCTGAAAATGGATATTTTGTTTGAATTCTTAACACAGAGTGAACTGTTTGTTTATAGCTGAAGTTAACGTAACCAACTAACTGTGCCTACCGTTTTTTTTAATAAAAACATTTTAACAATAACCGTATTGTTTCATGACAAGAAGTCAAAATAACCTAAAGCTATTATTTTCTTCTGTGCCTAAAGTCAAAATTCAAAATGTGATTTCTATCCGAAATAAACCAAACAGCAATATTTATTTAATTAAATTACTAAGGTATTTATTTTTATCTTTCTCAAATTCTCAAACAATATTATTATTTCACAAACAAGTTCTGAGCCAACAGAGGAGATTATACATAATAATCTAGATTTCTTTGAAAAACCGAGAAACCGTATTAAATTGCGAAGTCAAAGAGAAAATGAGATTGCTCTCCAACTCGACAGACTCCTTATTAATCTTCATTTGTTAGTTTCATTTCATACCTTCAGAGAATCCTTATAAATATTCGAGTCGTTTGTTGCTTACCTGTAAAAAATAAAATAAATGTTTTAATTATCATAATTTCACGTTTTATTCAACAATTTAAAGTAGTATCTTGCTTCTCATCAACCCTATCAACATTAAAATAGAATAATTTATTTTTATTATATAATTTAACAAAATAATTTATTACTTTTTCAACAGATGACGCCTGCTAGCGTATACTATTAATCTTAATTTTTCGCTTCGATTATAATTGATAGAACAAACAAATTCAAAATTAACTAACGGTTTTACAAAAAAGCCTTCGTTCAGCGGTGACCGTTTTCAGTAAAAATAAGAATGAAGTATTATGTAAATTAAACATCTCTAAAATAAAATACACACACACACAAACAATATAACCTTACAAATGCCAAATCATTATTTTTATTTACGTGATAAGTTTTTTTTTACTTTTCCATGCACAGTTTCCCGTATAGGAATTAGGTATTTTCCCGAGGTAAAAACGGTAAAAAATGTTGACTAGGAATATAAGGTACCACTATACAAAATTTTATTTAAATCGGTCTAACAGTTTCGGGGATTAGCTCTTACAAACAGATACACGAAATAAATTAACAAAATCTAAATATGTTCTATATCATTTTTTACATCCCCCTTACGTACAGTCATTCGACTTCTACAGTTTTATTATTTAAAAATACATAATTAAACTCCAGTGACAAAACCCCTTAAGTCTAGTTTGTACAGAATTGAGATTAATTATAACGCGACGAAATTGCAGAGGCGGGACCTTTGTACCTTAAATCTTGGTTAGGATCTTGAAACGTTATTTGACCGCGAAATTCCCTTGTCAACAAAGACTTATAGCGCGGAAAACTGAAATTAATCACCTGCCTCTTCGCAACAAATGGTTTAGGTTACTACGATAGCTGACCCATCAATTATGCTATCAAACTCGGATAATATTTGTCGATAATTCTCACTCCGTACTAAATTTATTTTCGCCGCTAGGCATAAAATGATATCACATTCGATAATCAGCTTACGGTAAAAGCATTATGTATTAATGATCCGGTCGTGACACGGATCGTGGTGTGTGTGGTAAAAGGGATTAATACGTAATATATCATTGCTTGATCGCGCGATATTGGTGCTATATTTTGTGTTACCCCCTTTTAGTTCCCGAATGTATCACAACTTACTCCCACTTGCAAAAAGTCAAAAATATCACTTTTTTTCATACAATTTTTCTCATTTTTTTGAGAAGATAGATTAGATTAGATTATAACGGGCTAATTTTCCGCAACTCGACGTCAGGCGCGCCTATTTTGCGTGTTTTTTTTTTGAGAAGAAGAAGAACGGTAATTATTTTCGGCTGATTTTCGTAAGGTCGTAACCTACCTGCCATCTTATTTGTTTCTTATTCCTTACCCTGGGTTATTTATATCCCTGAAAGAACCGCTGGCTTTTGATCGAGAGCCCGCCCGGGACCCGCTTCGGAATTATAACTTTTTCTCAACAAAATGAAGTTACGTTTTTATGTGAAGCGATTATCAAGCGAGAGTTTCTTATTTGCTCACAAAGCACGCGTTGATGACGTCATATATTGGAAGAAACTCGCAGATTGCAGACGATTCTGCGCCGTAAATAGATCATTTACAGTTTAGTGTTGCTTGGAGTCGGCAGTTCTGATGTCAATAATTTTTGCTTTGTGCTTGAAAATCGAATTTACAAAACTTTTCTTGTTTATTATGGAAAGAAACTAATAGATAGTACAGCCGCCTAGTCCACATCATCACATATAATCCAAAGGCTTGGTAGATAGGATCATTCTAGGTTTCACAGGTCAACTGTGTTGCTCATTCTATTACGTCCCTTTAGTGGGTTACACCCGAAGGTAGAATCAAATTGAACCAACAACCACTAAAAATTGAAGGATCAATTAAAATCCTTTTTATTTCAGAACTAGCCTGAAAACATTAGCATAATATACACATTGGCCTTAAGCCATATTTCAAGCGCAAATAGCACAAAACACGAGCAAAACAGTTACATAAGACCTTCGAGCCATGAAAAACTCAACATGCAAATTGCAACCCTATTTCTCATACCCTAAGCTTGAAAAACTGCGAACAGAATCTATTACCTATTCACAAAGAAAAACAGACCTTCCACGATATACGTTACAGTACATATTTAAATATACACTATATATAAGGTTTCATTGCCGCTGATCGGTTACAAATAGTTTCATTATGTACCTAATTACGGGAGCTGAAGGTAGCTTTTAGTTTGCTTTGAAACGTATCGGATGTCAATACAAATTGGACCTTATAGGTGTTTTGCTAGAGTGTAGAAAGGGGTGGCGCCCCCTCCTGGGAGGGTGACGGTCCCTCAGTGAGGCGCCTGATATAAGGTCAAATGCAAACTTTACCTTTGCCCCGCTAGGGCTGCTTATTTTTATAACACTTTTTAAGTTTCATTCAAGTTTCGAGACTCGATATCAAAGTTCAAGCAGTTTTGCATTTTGAATTAAGTACCTATGCAGTTAGATTTATAGGGCAATAGTTGAAAGTTTAAATTCTCAAAAGTTTCAGAACAGGTTTGACATTTTCGCATTATGTTTTATACTAATATCGTTTTATTGATTTATAAGTCTGACTGGAGATTATTTTTTTAATGAAATATGAGAAATACGATAAACAAAATTCGAAGTGCCGTATAATTTCATGCTTACAAAGTCACCTACAAAAATAGATCGAAAAATAAAACCGAGCAAATAACGGCTCATCTATAGCATTAAAACCTATCATTAAATTTCGAATCTATAGAACATAAGTCTCCTTTGAGTGCAATGAAGTGTTTTCCTTAGTGCTCAACTAGATAGAAACTACTTATTTACTTTCTAAAGGGACTTCGCAGGAATACTGACTAGCCAAGACTCATTTAATGACGAAAACGTGAACATTTAACCGTCCTTCAATATCCAAGGAGCGGTCGGTTCTTTACCGTTTCGCACCCGCCCCTAGTTACGAACCAATCTATATAAAACATACGACGTGACCGCATTAGCATTTGCCAATCGTGTTTCATTTTTTACGGATTTCACGGTCTAGGGGCCTGTATAAAATAACCCGTTTTAGGTCCAAGTCCAAACCCGGCACGTACCTACTGCTATGTTTGTGTATAGGCTTGATTTGAAAAGGCTTGAAAGTGTCGAGAGAAAATTAGTGCAGCGTTTTCCCCATTACAACTTAGATGAATAGACGCCTATTGAAATAAAATAAAGCTTTGAAAAAAGTTAACAGGAACAAAATATGTAGTAGGCACTTTATTCGTAATGGAACGAGGTTGTTGTTTAGGTTATTTATCTTGTGTGTTAATTAAGAGTATACACTTGATTCAATATAACTACATTACAAATATCAGCAAACAAATAATAACTTCTACTACCATATTGGTTACAATAAAATGTTATGAAATTAAATACATGGATATTTCTAATCAATTCAATGGATATACTTCCCATTTATGTGGAAAATTTACTACTATGAGCCTGATGTTAATGGAAGACGTTCCCTATCTTGTTACTATGTTCCCGTAGCCCTAACTGTAAATTACAAAATTAGTTATGCCGATCAGGAGTCGAACGTCCAACGTTTGACCGAAGCGAAAACACGTAGAGACTTCAAGCAAACAACAGAATACTATTCTCTTCGGAGAAGGACAGGCATCAAGCATCATACATTTGAATGAGTCAGTAGGTACTACCAAAACGGCCTATAGTGTTAAGCTCACTACAGCAATACCCTGATATGGCTATAGGTAATAGATTGGACTGCTATAGGCTATAGAAACTCGAGAAAATTTCAAACGCGTAATAATGATAGACCTTGTCGGACTTCTTGAGCGTTGCGCTAGTAAAATTACTGAAAAGGCACTCCCTTGAAAGGAGTTGCCATGATGCCTACACTTAGTGGAAAAATTGAAAATAGCTATTGTAGATAGTTACATGCTTAGAGTATAAATAGAAAAAGGTTACAAGGTTGAATAATGCTGCCTATCCTACCTAGGTTATGTAATCAAATAAATATGGTTACGTACGCAAAAGAAGCGTCCAATTCAATTAAGTCCAAAGTACGTAATACCTTTGGGAGGTCTCTTTATAAAGAAAAATAGAAAACGAAAACAGAATATTTCTTTAATTCAAAAGAAGAGAATGTCTTTCGGCTGAAGCGATAAAGCATTTTCTGGCAACCTTATTTTTTTGTTATATGTTATATAGCTATATTGTTTGTGCGATTTTAGAGTACTTTTACTTCATAGTCTTCATAAGAAACAAACTAGAACAGTTAGACGGTTAAACAACACGGTAATATGAACGAGCTGCCTTTAGTTAAACAGTAAAACCAAACATGTGCGTAGTCACCCTGACGCTGCGACCCAGTAGCTATTACAGCCAAGAGGCAACCCTATAATAAAAGTAGGCATGACGTCACTTTATCGGCAAGATAAAGGGCCTTTCACAGTAATTGTGTACTGCAACCAAGTGCCTTTTTAATGGGAAGTTTTCCAGTAGCAAATTAGAAAAAGAATCCTTACAAAACGGTTCAACAAATATTATGGCACTAGTAAAAAGTGAGGTAATAAATACAGAAGTATTGGATTATAAAAAAAAAACATTCAAATTAATCAACTAATTATCCTACAATTAGAAACATATACAATCCGACACAAAAAAGTCTAAAAGTCTATAAATCTCACAGTTCTCACTATTTTACTAGCGTCATCTATAGAAATCTTAAAGAACGCTCGATTTTTTTTTATTTCAAGCTGTCAGGAAATCTTCCAGTATCAACGTTGTGTATTCGCTACATACAGCGTATTTGTTGCTTTAAAATTTGGTCATTTAGGCGCGTTTTAAATTTAAGGGCAATTTTAATGTCTTTTTTACGAGTGTCGTTTGTTTAATTGTTGTATCGCGTGGGGACTGAAAACGACTTTATAACATTTTGCTTAGTGATAGTGTTGTGTAATATGAACTACCTAGTTTAAAAAGTGTGTTCAGTCATGATCAATGAAAATGAAGAATCTAGATTGATCGCTTCAGCCCTTCTAACATGCCCGGTCCACGCGTGGCAGACATAATTTTGTCGTCCGTATTCTCTTATCCTATTGGAGGATATTTCAATATGGCGGGTTTTTGACAGTTAAATGTGCGACAAACTTTTGTCACAGCACTGCATGTTACGGGGGCTTCCGAGTTATTTGAAATATTTACACACGATAAGACGATTAGTTCCAAACTGTAAGCACTAATCGTTTCTTTTAGAACGTATGGGAAGTCTGTAGTAGCTTTATTGTTTAATGGGGTTACTTAACAGTTAAAAAAACTTTACAACAAATATTACTGTCAAGAAAAAATACATTTATTATTGTAATCTAACATCAAACAAAACGCGCACAAAGAAACAGCCTGTAATCACACACAATAAATTTAAAAACGGCGAAGTCACATTCCATTTGGAATAAATGGGGGCGAGTTGGTTTCACATTGTTCGTGCGACGTCGATGGATGACAATTGTATGAGGAAACGAACGCTCCATTCACTGGAAGACAGCTTTTTAATGTCCCCAGAAAAAGGCGAGCTCTCTTCAGCGAAAATTCTTTTTATTGCGAATGAAATATTGACGTTGACTTTTGGGCACGTATGATTTGGAAATAATATTCTCGTATTGTTGTGTGGAGATTGCTGTTTATTTGTGTAAAAAAATTAATTCAAAGCACCGCAAGTAAATTTTATTATTTAAAAGCCATCAATACCGTAAGCAGAAACAATCATGAAATTCCTAGTAATCCTTTTTTGACCCCAGGCCCTAGGCTGCAGGGCTTCTAGCATTTACATACTATTCGTTAACAGCTCATGTATGTCTCCACCCTACTGATCTCGAGCTCTCGAGCTCGAGCCTACCCTGATCCCAGTGTGAATAGGCCTTAGTCGACCACGCTTCACACACAACCTTTGAATTTCTTCGCAGGTGTGTGCAGGTTTCCTCACGATGTTTTCCTTCACCGCAAGAGCGTCGAATAAAAAATTCGAAAATCGATACACATTGGTACGTGCCGAGGTTTGAAACTTCGGAATGGAAGTCAACGGGCCTAGCCACTTGGCCACCGACGACGCTTCCTCCTACTATTATCATATATAAATAAGTATTGTATGTAGTTTATTTCAGTTAGAGCCACCAACCTGCGCTATTTAATATTTTTAACAATTTCCTGCTTGGTTGCCTAGAAGAGATTGCCATTTTAGTAATAATTTTAGTTATGTTCAAACTGATATCGCATCGCCTCTATCGCATTGCTTAGACTTACTTGTACATTGGTTTGAGACGAGACCCGGTCTTGGTTTAAGCAAAGCTTTTTTAACTTTTGAAATGACGTCATTAAGGGTTCTAAGGGAGCCTATAGATTAATAAAATAACTTTGATTTTTAAAAATTTTGACCATGTTTAACTTCAGAAAAATTGTACTGTACTATTTATTACTGGTGTCAATAAAAAATATGTGTAGGTACAGTGTATTTGTAAGGGCAATCCAACTTTGCAAGCGACACATCATAACAGAAGTTGTATTATGTGGTAGGTACCAGTCTTGTAAGTAGTAATAAAGTTTATATAGGTATTAAAGCGCAGGAAGATAGTGCCAAAGTCACTATCTGTGTAAGCACAGTCAAGCTCCCGACTTATTTTACACTATTCGGGATCGCGGGAAGTTGCAAACAGTTGTTGAATGTTGCCAACTTGTAGTTGCTGTCTCTGAGAATATTGTCACACAAAGTTGCATACAAATAAATAATCTGGATCATTTTGTTGCGAATTTTGGAGAACTGTGTAAAGCTCAACCAATTTATAAAATTATTTACTAATATTATTATACATTCTTAAACACGTCACAAAATAATATAGTTAATGAGATTAAAAAAATAACTGATAGGATCTGATCAATGTTAATATTTACAAATATAAAATCTTAATTACTGGGAAAAATTAATTCCTGAATTAAATATGAATAGTTCTGGTAAATTAGGTACTTGCAATTTTTTTCTAGTTTTGCTTTTTGTTAATAAATAGATATATTTTATACATAAACATATTCCTGACATGTATTTTATTCTGGCATAGCAAGTCTGTCCTGACATGCCTGAGTGAATGTCCAACGGACCATGATGTCTATGGGCCATGGGCACAGAATATAAGTATAATAGACTACCATGGGTCTAAATACCACGGTAACCTTTATTTGCTACTCAGTTCAATAGCTTAAAGGGCGAAATGCTTTACTTAGCATGAATGTATGTTAAAAAAATCAAAGGTAAAGACTATAAAATAAAAATATATTTTTTTTGCGCAATATTGTACTGTAATTAACTTGAATTGGATCTATAAAAACACAGCTTCCCATCTAACTTTAAAAGGATGATACCTTACTACAAGTCCGGTGAAGCTTGATTGGTTGTACTTTTTCGACCATAGCTCAATTAAAAAAAAAGAAGAAACTTACCAGCAGACAGATTGGATATCTTGAAATTAAAGTCGAAAAGGAATATCAGACTGACCTGCGACAGCCACTACTGCGACAGACTGAACTGCGACAAATAACATAACATAACTAACCTAACTTAACCTAAGCGACTGACGCAGTTCAGTCTTTAAAAGTCGAACTGTACGTAATAACGTAATCTATGTTTTAAAGTAAACAAATTATATTCTGCTAACACAAAGCGTACAAATATTCTTTCTTCCTGCCCTCGCACCTCATTGTGTATTTAACGGTCGGTAACCATTACGGGTTCGGTTCCCGGCCTTACCGAATACGATCCTTTTTACGCGCAATGGGTTAAATAAATTGGTAAGGGAGCGGCCTGAATCCCATTCTGAGAATGCCGTATCTATCCCTTATGATTTATTGTCGGAGCTTCTCATGGGAGGACGACTGCGGATGAATTCGGTGCTGAAAGGATATCTTAAGAAATTGCGGGTGTGGTGTGAGCTATTGTCAGGATTAGATCGTGAAGGAAAAGGAATATATTCAATAATCCCCAGCTGAACTTTCCTATCTAAGAGCGTCGATGGCCAAGTGGCTAGGGCTGTTGACTTCCATTCAGAAATTCGCGGGTTCGAATACCTCGGCACGTACCAATGTGTTTTCGATTTTCAAATTGAAATGTACGTTTATTCACGGTTTTTAGATTTTTTTATTTCCATGTGTAAGTGCAACAAGGTGCGTGCTAAAGCTCCGTATTTTTTTGCAAATTTGCAACTTCTGTATTTAAAAGTTATAGGAATTGCTACCTTAATAAAGCCTCATTTTATACACTTTTGTTGTTGTTATTTGAACCATTTTTTTACTGCACTTTTGTGTCCATTGAATTACATTTTTAATAGATGGATTTATTTAAATAGCTGTTTTTGTTATCAAGTGTACACTAGACATTTCAAATGCTCGGTATTTATTTAATTATAAAATAGTAGACGTCCAAATTAGAATCGTTTGCTTAAAAAGAGGTTCAATTTGTAAAACAAAGTAAGATTAGTATTCTTAATTACTTAAAACAATTTCACAAAGACTAAGAGAAGACGATTTTCTGAGTTTAAAGAACGGATAATATAAATGGGGACACGAATTTATTTTAAAAGTAGTGATCTTGAAATAGCAGTATAATATGCTTTATATTATAACGCATTTTTGCAGGTTTTAGACGCGACGATAACTTTAGGTACCTTATTTTTGATTATGATATAGGTTTGGATGTAACTGATAAGCAGACAAGTTACGAGTATGTCCTTCTTTTTGACAGATCTGCTACAATTATTATTAAGTCATCTTCGGGTGCAACGGTGCTCTACTAGGATTCAGGTCGGAAGAGATAGATAGGTATATTGTAGATAATCACTACATAGTATAAAACAAAGTCGCTTTCTCTGTCCCTATGCCCCTTCCTATGTCCCTCCCTTTGTACGCTTAAATCTTTAAAACTACGCAACGGATTTTGATGCAGTTTTTTTTAATAGATAGAGGGATTCAAGAGGATGGTTTATATTTATAATACATGCATAATATACTCAAGAATAACCCACAATAACCATTTTCCCGTGCGGAGCCGGGGCGGGTCGCTAGTATATAGTAAAATGTAGTTAAGTCTGACCGTGCCCTAAGCCACCCACGTCTGCCCACGCATCGCATGCGACTGCGCCGATTGCATCTATTAGACAGGCGAGCTTACGTGTTAGTGCCCGTTGCATTATGCACTCGATAATGTAACCAGTCCGTTTGAGTCGATGGCTCGAGTCGTACAAGAGAACATTTCAAATTGATTACTTTAAGACGGGGAACACATGGACACGGTGTCGCTTGTCGCAGCGACAAAACGCATCGCGGAAATGACGACTTTATTATGAAATTTTACGCCGCGCGACACTCCGCGCCGCCTCCGCTGCCGTATCCATGAAGAGAATGCGTGGATTTCATACAGGTTCATTCATCAGCTCTGCCTACGATAAAACGCGCATGTGTTTTTCGCCTAAGTCCTAAGGTTGAGAAGAATTTCCTTCTATAAGCTAGAATATGAAAGTGTCACGCAAGAATTCATGATGTATTCGTTCGTGAATATTCAAATGAGACGCTAGCATAATAATATGCCATTTGAGTGTTCATGTATGTAATTTCACTTATTTATTCTTGACTAAAAAGCACTAAACATCTAATGATAAGTTTTTGAAAAAGCGCTTTTGTCATTAGTTTTTAGACTAAATCAATCAATATTGATCCACGTGGTGGAACTGTAAGTATTGAACTTTACAACTTCATACAGAAAGTGTCGAATAAAAAACACTTTTACATCGCCATCTTTCTAATTTATAAAGGCACACGTAAGTTCCTAACTCGTTTATCACTAATTAATTCCATCAATAAATCATGTCGGAATCACTCTACGTCAACTGCTAGTACTTGCCAACTCTGCATCTTAATTAAGACTAAGTTCTCGACCGACATGTTCCCAGTTCTCTGGTACGTTAGTGAAGTGTCGCTGCCTTTGCCAAATTCCCCATGGGAATATTCACACATTCAGACTTGGCACAGAGTTCACACAAGGTGCATTACTTTAGCTGTATACTATGTCAACCCTGTAGAACATTATATTGAAGACATTTTTTATATACATATACTAGAATTATTTGATTTAAGAACTTTATCAACTATTCCAATACTTTCGATATTTCACAAAATAACCTTTAGGCGAGCTTGGTCAATATCTCAGATAGTCAATTTAGAAGCACGTCATTATTCATAATAGTTGAATTTTTATTTAGTTATGACACCATTTTGAGCATCAAACTATTATTATTTTTACATTTAAAAAAATATTTAATTTATTTTTTAATTTTATTTTTTTAATATTGAAAATATTTTTTAATAGTAATCAAAATTAATCACCGTAAAGGCACAGACATGCTCATTCGTAGGAGCATTTCAAAAATCATTTTCCTGAAAAATGTTAATTGATAGACGGAAGCTAGGTAATTGTACTACTTATGCAAAAACGTTTCGCTTACTTTATAAAATTATCTTTAAACAAATACAAAGTGTACTTTTTATTCAAACATGTCTAGATTTGGTAAGAAGGTAGACGTAGACCATTCCTTGTGAAGAATGTTAGATGGAGCGGTTTGGTTCTGGATGGTCGAGCGACCAGACGCGTGGGAATTCACACGGCTCTCACCAATGTACAGTAGCCAGCACATGCGGCTGGACATGTAGACCTTGAGAGCGCCCGTATTCCGTAGCGGTAGGAGTGTATTTCGTAGTGCGAATGTCCAACCGCATGTGCTGGGTTCTGTACTTAGTTGCTTTTTTGCCGCGAACTTGTTTGGAGTGATCGATAAGTTCTAGATCAAGACGAGCTACATTCTAAACTCTGATCTATGCTGAACCCATATTGGCTACTTTATTCAAAACTAGCTTTACGCTTCAGTCGTAATTGTTTTTCTCATAGGAATGATGTTTTTTCTCGCGGTAAAAAGTTCTGGGAAGGCCTATCCGCGTACTAGCCTCCGTACCAAGTTTTATCAAAATCAGTCAAGTAGTAATAATATTAGTGGAGATGACATTATGGAGATTCGCGTAGTAAACATTTCGAAAGTGGAAGAAATATTTCTATATTTTTCTCCTATTTATTTTTCTTTGTTTATCAAATACAGTCATCGCTTGGCCTCGCTTGGTTATTATTTTATGACAATGCCTCTAATTCAAACAACAAAACGTAACGACTAAATTATTTTTCATATTGATTATTTTTACCTCCTGTTGCTGTAACAATGATACCTAGCTTACCTATCTATATAAATAGTGTATGTTGCGTGGGAGCATCTACATTGCTTACCCTTTTCTGGTTCCTATCTTGGACGAGTTTGCCCACTTCTCTATAAGCCTTCATGAATAAATAAGGTAAGTTTTGTTAGAATAACATTTTGAAAGAGTAGTATAGCTTTACTTACTTGATGTTTTTATATTTTGTACTCATTTTTACACAGATTCCTGTCTAATTAAATTTACTTCTCTTTACAGAATACTACAGTTTTGTATAATTTCAATAAAATAAATCACGCTTCGACATAGCAGCTGATAGCATCAAACTGTAACCAGTACCCATTCTTGATGACAGCACGACTTGCATGCGAAACCAAAATCCTTTTACAATTCAGCCAATTTTATACAGAAACTTTCTAACCGATACGGCGTCAACTCAGCGGTAAACTTAATTTTGTTTTGACCGAAACTTACAAAATACCTTTCGCAGTTCGCAAAGTTTTTCTTGAGCGGGGCTACGAATAGTAAGTAGATTTTCAGCAGCAGAATAAAGTTGGTAATGTATAACGTCTGGATGCCGTGATGTAGTGCCGTGACAGAAGCCATTATAGACTGGGCTCCGGTCGCAGAAATCCTTACCTCATAAGATTCATTGTTAGACGCACAATGCAGTGTAAGATAATGTTGCCGAGTAGGGGTATTTATATTGTTTTCTTCCCTAAACCTGGCAGGACAATGTTTATTTTTCAGCTGAAAACCCTAAATTTTGCTCAAATTTACATCATAAGATTTCAATTCAAAATGATAATGCAGTGAAAGATATTCCTTCCTAGATGGGGTATTTCGTAAGTTGGTTCCCCTCACCCTGGCAGGGACCGCAGTAGGCCGCTTTAAAGTAGGCCAAAAATGTCGATGTCTTACCTCATCCGATTTCAAGCTGAAACTAATGCAGGACGATAGTTTGAGAAGTGCCATTTATGAAAATATAACGATATCTGCCAGAATCCTGACCGAACCTTGTCATCGGAAGCCCCAAAGATAACACCTAAAATCTTTGAACGGCTGAAAATTGATGTATTTGCAAAAACATACTGAAAAATCCTTTATGCCGTGAAAGATACGCTTGTGTAGATGTGAATTTATATAACTTTCCTCATCCCGACCCTTGCAAATTCCGCAGACAGCTGCTTCCGAGGAGACACAAATTACGTTACTTATCTCATCAGATTACAAGATAAAACTTATGCAGGATTATAGCTCGAGATGTGCCATTAATGAAAATATCAGGTTGAATGCGAGCAGTCTGGAAGAACCTTGTCATCAGCCTCCTCAAAACTAAAGAAATTCTTCGGTTGGGCAAAAATTTTTGTATTCGCCACTTATTGGCGTCTTAATCCTCCGTAGTAGAATAATAAAATGCGCTCTTCACATTTCAGAGGGTTCAGGTTCGAGTCCTGGTAGGGCACTGTTGGAAATATAACACGGTGAGTATAATTTCCACAGTTAAAGGTGTAAGTCTCTCTCTCTCTCTCTCCAGGGCAATTATTATTCCCATCTGATGGTGGGGTCTGCCTTCCTCGTATCTCGCTTCCACTTCGCTCTATTAGACGTGTCGTCTTCGGTCACATTGCATGAGTTGAAGGTGTAAGTAATCATCCAAATTTACTTATAAGTATCAAAAAGAATGATGATACCCTGCTTCGGATGATAAGTAAAATCGTCAATGCTGGCTATAATCTAGAAAGTTGTTTTCAATATGTCGACTGCCATAATGGCGATCTCTATATTTTTGTATTTTTTTACCGACCACGTCGACTATGGAGATAATTCTGACATTCAACTACAGATGATAGAACTTTAGATGATATCTGAAGTTGGTAGGAGAATACAGCTTGGATGGGCCACCTTTGGGAAGTTAAAACACGTTTTCCATTCTAAAGTACCGCAGTGACTGAAAACAAAGGTCTTCAACCGGTATAATATACTGTGCGAGATAAAAAATATATTGTGCGAGATAAAAAATGCCAGAAAAACCTGGACGCAAAAAGAGACTTTGATACGTTAGCTCAAAGTAGCAAATTCTGCAGACAGCTTCTTCCAAGGAGACATAAATTACGTAACTTATCTCATCAGATTACAAGATAAAACTTATGCAGGATGATAGCTCGAGATGTGCCTTTGAAGTAAATATCAGGTTCACTGCAAGCAGTCTGGAAGAACCTTGTCTTCAGCCTCCTCAAAGATAAATAAAATCTTCGGTTGACCAAAAATGCATGTATTCGCTACTTATTGGTATCTTAATCCTCATATTACTTAGAAAGGATGACGTGTCAGACAAAACGAACGTGTCCCAAAAAACAAAAACTAATAAAATCGACCAACAGATTTAAAATGTATCTCAGTACATGCGTCTTATCTATGTGATTACTTTTTACTATGGCGATATCTTTCAAAGACGCGGGATATTGCGAGAAAAAAATCGTTTTGTCTTAATATTGATACCCAAAATAATAGATTGTAAGCATTCAATTGGGCACTGGACATTTATAGGCTAATGATAAACAATAATTATCTGTTTAACTGTAAGTACATGGTACTCCTACGTAGATAGACATTTTTTGATGAATATTTAGTATTTTTTAGAGTGCATTTATATACTTATCATTCTAATAAGAGACTTTGATATTGTTAGTAATTGATAACATGTTTGTAAGTGAAGAATTATTGAAAAAAATATTTTTTTTTTCAAATCCAAAACTGGTTACGAGCCTTTCTAAAGATCCATAAGAACCTATTGACATATACAACAAGATCTGTTGGAGGGTGGGGGGGCGGGGCTTATATAAAAATGGTCATCATCCTTTGCTCCGTAGTAGAGAAATAAAATGCTCTCTTCACATTACCGAGAGTTCAGGTTCGAGTCCCGGTAGGGTGGGGCATTGGCGAAAATATATCACGGTGAGTATAATTTCCCTGGTTTAGTTGGTATGTTAAAGGTCATCATGATGATTATTTGTTTCGGAAGGCACGTAAAGCCGTAAGTCCTGGCTATAATTCAAAGAATTGTTTTCTGCATGTCGACTCCCAGGATGGCGACCTGTTAAAATAAAAGCAATTTGGTGCACTAGCTTTAAAATAGAAACTGCACACGAACCAATACACAATTTCTACGCTATAAACACGAAGCGCCCTGAAAAACTACTAAAGGACATCATTCACGTTTCATACAATGTTGGACCAAAAAAGTGAAAATGCCGGCCAAGGAAAAAAAGTGTATTTTTCGGATAGAACACGTCGTAGTTTCTATATTTCTTTACTTTTTTTTACATTTTCTTTATATATTTTTTATTTTTTTTACTTTTTTTTCTTAATAATAAACTAAAAACAGTCGGTGAATGATCATTCTTATGCATCATAATAATACTTTCATAATATATTTTTTAATTATATTAAACAAATACATACTTAATCCATGTGGGCCCCTATTATAATAATAAAAAAAAAGTTAAACTACATAAAATAAAGGAATATAATATATTCAATACAATATGACTACATGCGCTGTGACGTGCGTCAAAATAATACTTTTATAACAACATTTTTATTATTTAATTAATAGCTTCTAACAATACAACCATGGGGTGCACAGGATTGGTGTCATAGTAAAAGAATACAGGAATTGTATGTTCTACCCGAAAGTTACACTTTTTTCTGCTGGCCGGCACTTTTACTTTTTTGGTCCAAAATGAATGATACCCTTTCCTGGTTCCATAGCGTACTCTCGCGGATTAAGGACTACATTTGGGTGTAGATTACTTTCGCAGTTTTGAATTTGTTAAATTCAAGCCTTTTGATTGGACTATTGATTTTTCTGTCAGTGTCATTATGCGCAATTCACCACCATGCACCTACAGGCACGAAATCTCGTTTTTGATTTTTTTTTTGTAGTTCCGCGGTATTAACTATTGCTGGTTCAGCGGTATTGCAGTATCACCGACGATATTATGTAGTTGAATGTCAGAATTATTGAGTTACCTGAGGCTTCTGATATGGTTCGTGTTACGACTACCTCCAGTCGCCGTGGCGGGTAGTTGACTACAAATTTTTAACGGTCGGTAATAATTTCAAAAATAAAATGATCGCCATCCTGGGAGTCGACATACAGAAAACAACTCTTTGAATTATATCCAGGACTAACGGCTTTACGTGCCTTCCGAAACAAAGAATCATCATTATTTTCTACATTCAGTTGGATGATTTCACCTTTAACGTACAAACCAAACTGGGGAAATTTTAATATACTCACCGTGATATATTTCCGATAGTGCCCTACCGGGACTCGAACCTGAACCCTCTGAAATGTGAAGAGAGCATTTTATTATTCTACTACGGAGGATTAAGACGCCAATAAGTGGCGAATACAAACATTTTTGCCCAACCGAAGAATTTCTTTAGTTTTGAGGAGGCTGATGACAAGGTTCTTCCAGACTGCTCGCATTCAACCTGGTATTTTCATTAAAGGCACATCTCGAGCTATAATCCTGCATAACTTTTATCTTGTAATCTGATGAGATAAGTAACGTAATTTGTGACTTCTCGAAAGAAGTTGTCTGCAGAATTTGCCAGGGTCAGGATAAGGAAACTTATATAAATTCACATCTACACAAGCGTATCTTTCACGGCATAAAGGATTTTTCTGTATGTTTTTGCAAATACATCAATTTTCAGCCGTTCAAAGATTTTAGGTGTTATCTTTGAGGCTTCCGATGACAAGGTTCGGTCAGGATTCTGGCAGATATCGTTATATTTTCATAAATGGCACTTCTCAAACTATCGTCCTGCATTAGTTTCAGCTTGAAATCGGATGAGGTAAGACATCGACATTTTTGGCCTACTTTGAAGCGGCCTACTGCGGTCCCTGCCAGGGTGAGGGGAACCAACTTACGAAATACCCCATCTAGGAAGGAATATCTTTCACTGCATTATCATTTTGAATTGAAATCTTATGATGTAAATTTGAGCAAAATTTAGGGTTTTCAGCTGAAAAATAAACAATGTCCTGCCAGGTTTAGGGAAGAAAACAATATAAATACCCCTACTCGGCAACATTATCTTTCACTGCATTGTGCGTCTAAAAGTGTATCTTATGAGGTAAGGATTACTGCGACCGGAGCCCAGTCTATTAGGGCTGTCTCGCGATTGGCCCGGGGCATTGCACGATGTATGGGAGCAAGCCGATTTCATGCATTGCCAGGTATTGGATGTTCCACAGTTCAACCTTAGAATGAAATGCCAAAATAAACCAATGTTAGCACCTTTCTGTCTCTTTGTTCGTATTACGTGTTTTTACTTAAAAGGGGGGAATTCGAAACTATACACAACGATCATGGAGAACGCAAAATCTCTCCTAATTACTTCCTGTAAAGTAACATTTCATGAACAACCCATCATACTATTATTACGAGTATAATAGGAAAGATTCGTATTTTTGTGTGTATGTTTGTAATGAATAAACTCAAAAAGTACTGAACCGATTTCAAAAATTCTTTCACCATTTGAAAACTACATTCACCCTTAGTAACATAGGCTACCTTTTACCGCGGAAAAATGCGTCATTCCCACGGGAAAAACTATTAACGCGGGTAGAGCCGCGGCGGGAAGCTAGTCTATAAATAAATTTATTAAATAAACACTCAATTGGACAGGGCTTTACAATAAGGCACAGATTATAACGTCGTGTCGTTTACGATATTGGCTTTTTTGAATGGATATTGGTTATTTATAGGCAATAAATAAATGATAAATGATTTCTTCCCACCGATAAATGATCCTACCTTGCATCAGGGTGTTTTGTAAGATGATTTCAATGCCTACTATTACAAAATATCATACATCGCAACTGTTAAGATTCAAAACGTGATATTTACCGTGTTAGTGCGATGCGATGTATGATATACTTTTTTAAACTTTAGTAGACTTCGCTGGTCCAGTAAGAGTTGGTCGACTTCACACACAATCTTTGAATTTCTTCACAGTGTGTACAAATTTCCTCACGATATTTTTCTTCATCGTAAGATCATCGAAAAAACGTACATAATAATATGAAGATGAAAACACATGGGTACGTGAGGAGGCTTCAACCCGCGCCTGTCGAATGGAAGGCAACAACCCTAGCCATTAAGCCACTGACGCCCAAGTCACATAAGTTCAACAATTTTTCCCAAGTCTTAAATTATGAAGTCTATATTTGTTCCTAGTAAACTATTCCGTATTTATATCGTGCTTATATGAGAAAGTATGTCATATTGGCAACGATTCTAGCGTTGTTCAGAGCCAAAAATATGTAGATAATAATGTGAATATGAAACCTAGCGGAACTTCAAATATCTCGTATGCAAATGTTAGATCTTATCACTCAAATAACGTGAGCTTTCTAGAGAATTGTGATACAGCTCTTGAGGCTTGCTTACAATGAAACCATTTCAGGTTAATCTTTCCTTGTTTTGAGTAAAGCCCCTTTCTAAGCTGATATTGTCCTTAAAAAGCTTGCCCTGTTTAGAGATGGGTAGAGGGTTAAAAATATCTAAGTACATAATATGGTAACTTAAGTTAATTTCGTTAGTAATAATTGCTATCGACACGCAATAAAAAGGTTGTCTCCATCATCAGTCTCTATATAAATTCTTAACAAAAGACAGTCTTAAAGTTCACATATATATGATCTAAAGCGGTAACCGCTACACGACAACTACGAACGACGCTTTACCTTATAAATCCGTAGAGGCCACCTATTATTGTTTCAAACGTTAATATGCATTTTTTTGTATTCGATCTTATCTTATCTTTAATCATTTCATCACGTATCGCGTCAGAATAACCGAAAATTGCCGCAACGCAAATAGTGTGGACTCTGTGGACAAGTCTTTACAATAAGGCAGAGATCATATCGTCACGACGTTCACGTCAAACTAGTAATCTCACGATATTGGCCCTTTAGTGCCGTGGGCCATAAAATATACTGCTATGAGATATTGGGCCCGTCGGTCGTGTTAGCACCCAAATTATACGGCACAGCTGATAATGGCGTCGTAATATGTGTTTTACTATGTGAACTAATGTGAAAGATTTATAAGAGATCGAGGGAAAGTTAGAGGTTAACAATATGGTGCCTTGCTGATCAAACTGTGTTGTAATAGCAATATTACAAAGCTGGGCATTCAATTCCACTGTTTTCGTTTTCGCCAACAGTTCCAGGCAATCTTTCCCTTGCCTTTTTCCTAATAGTAACCTATTATTACTATATGCCGTGTAATCGCCGGCTTAAAATTGGACCACCCTAACTCTTCCTGTGGCTGACGTAACTAAAGGAATATACCCCAGGGAATGTGCAGCAGCGTTACATCTGTATAATAAAATAAAAATTAGAACTGTGTATCTTTTAATCGAAGCCAAAAATGAAAATCATTGAGCTTGGGCAGGGACATGAACCCACACCTCCTGGGCTATCGGGGCCATACAGGCGCACTACCAATTGTGCCACCAAGTCTCCGTACAAGCCCAACGAAATTATTTAACGCTTCTATTTTATTAGTGCTTTAGAGAGCACACAGGTCCATCTATCAAAGCTTTTACAAACTAGTAAATACACTTGGTGGCACAATGGGTAGTGCGCCTGTATGGCCCGGATAGCCAAGGAGATGCGGATGCGGATAGTCAAGTCCCTTCCCAAGCTCAATATTTTTCATTTTTCGCTTCGATTAAAAGATATAAATAAAATAAAATAAATAAAAATCAAATACAGTAGATATACGCTAACAGACGACATCTGTTGAAAAAGCAATAAACTTTAAAACTGTGATTTCCAACCCACCTGGCGAGCGTGGCGATTATGGCCTAAAGAGTACTAAAAACATTTGTCTCTTATTCTATGTTATGGCCATACCTACCTTTTTATAGTCCAGCAGAGATAACTACACGTGTATTAACAGCAAGCCTAATAAAGATCACAATATGATAAATATAAATTTTGTACCTATGTTTGAAGAGTCCATAAAACTAAATTTACATAACATTTTTCGAGAAACTATTCTCCTATGAAATCAATAACCAAAGACATATTAGATATGCTTGGTGTGAAAAAAAATCGTATCCATTTCTTTTGTAAATGGATTTTTCTGTAAGGTTGAGGTTCGTGGAAATAGATTTGTAAGGTGCCACCCGAGACACACTCAGACTCCGTAACCACTTTTGTTAACTGAAATAGATGTAAGAAAACCCTTATTGCTTCAATACCTAGCTAGAAAGTACTTTTACTATTTTCCTTGGAAGCAATTTGTTTCTCGAAATAATCTCTTTTTGGAATCCAGGAAAAGCAAATGAAATGGCTTGGCACATATCTTATTTGGCTAGTAACCAAAATATTAGCCTGGTTTAGGTTTCTGTGGGAATGGACACCAGCAATCTTCTGTGTGTAACTGTAATCCCCAATTCGCCTTTAAAGCGTGGGGATTATGGTACTTTGCACAATAGTTTATTAAGTAAAATCTATAACCTTGTTTATCACATATCGGATTGAATAGCATCTTAATTTTGATAGTAGCTAAAGATTTAACACATATTCATATTCGTTTAACGAATGCAATAAAAAATTTGTGTGAATGACTTGTAGGTCACCTATTATACAAAAATGTATACAGAGGTCCCGCCCAGAATACCCAATAAGGAACTCATGATAAAAATGTAATAGACGCAAGAGAGGAAAGGAGCGAGCACAATGCAGCTCTCCAAGCAAAATATTCGAATTATACTGCTCAGAAACTCTTGTAAAGTAAAGTTAAAAATTAAGCGCCGCGGTGAGGAGAGGGAACTGCGGAAAAAACGAGAGCTGTTTAATAAACCCGGTCTGCTTACCTGCTCGAATTAATGCTCGCTCCAAACTCCTTATGTCATGGGGTAGAGACGCGGGTCGTGGAAAACTGTCGATAGTTATCCATTTAAAATTAAATCTATACTTTAGGTTTAGTTGATCACTTTGTAGCATAGATCTTTAATGGCATTCCTGCATAGGCCGAAGCTGAAGTCATATTGGCTTTTACTATTTTGTTATTGTTTTTCAGCCAACGACTATTTAATAATAGTTATCTCGTTTATTAGCCTTTTTAGCTGGCTCTTTCATAAAGTCAACGTAAAGTGCAATTTAAAGCCTAGTATCACACGGCTTCTAGTAAAAGTGTCGTAAAGAAAATCGTAACACAAACAAAGAGTAAAAAAGAAGCACATTTTTCGATAGTGCTTGTGCATCCCTACACTTCAGCCGGCGGCTCCGGGCACGTTCCTGCCTGGAATTTCTCATTTAGCGCTCGGCACCTCTTGGCACTCGCTTCCCGGCTACAGATATCAGAAACTAGCGACGACACTGCGCCAGCGACTAGCTGTGCGGCGACACCCAAAGATAAGACGAACAGAGATGCGACTGCTACAGCGATCACTACAGAAATCCAATATGTAGGTGGCATCATTGCGACTACAGAAATCCAAGATGAAGGTGACATAATTGCGACAGCTACAACGATGACTACAGAAATCCGAGATGAAAGCGACATAGTTACGACAGCTACAACGATGACTACAGACATCTATATGAAACAATTCTATTAAATCAACATTCCATTGACTCAGTTCAGTCATGACTAGAAAAGATTAGCATATAGCATACGATAAAAAAGATTCTCTTCGAGACTCAATCGTTGCTCAATATTGTATTTCAATTGTAAAAACGTAATTTTATTATTTGGTTGGATTGCATAAAATTTTAATGAAATACAATTATGGGAAGGAAACGATATTTCACATCAAAATCAATCTCGTGTTTATATACAATAAACCAAAAGCAACCAATAAAGAATAAAGTATTTCGACCAAAACATCACTCGACGACCGCAGTTTCAGACTTGAAAACTGTCGTCAAATCCAGCAAAAACCCAAGCAGAAATTTTAGGAAATTCAAAGTAATCAGTATAAAGAAAGCCAGTTTTATTATTTGAGAATAGTTCTCCAAGTACGTGCCTGTTCGGAATGAGGTGAGGATTTCAAAGTTCGGCTCCAGAGTCCTGATATAGATTGGATTCTTAACTCGTAGAATTAAACTCAGCAAGTTTGATAGACTCGCGCTCCAAGCGTGACTTCGAACAGTCGAAGGCATTCGATTCGACAAACCTAGAATTGGCATTACCAAGTATTGAGATACTAAGTCAAACTTACGTTGGATACAATTGGAGTGGAGTTGTATGATCTTGCATTAGATATAACCGCAGAAATGGTATTGAATATTAGGCATATTTAATGCTATGTGTTACTAAAATGAATATAAATGTATGTATGTCAACTTTTTGATGAGGTGAAATTTGAAATCATAATACTTTATTAACTAAGTTAAACTATTACCGTGTTACCATAAAAACATGTAAAACATGAGTTGAGCGCGTGCCTAATCCATAATATTGGAAAAGCTTTTAACTTGTGTTTATTATTTTTTGTGATGAATATTACATTCAAATTAATTTCATGTTTCAAAAAAAAAAGAACACAATAAAAGCAATATTTTTTAAAACTTTCCCGGTTCTTTATAAATACCACGGTAAATATCCCGTTTTAAATCTTAATAGTTATAATAAAAGCAGATAATAATATAAAATATCAAAAGTATTGTTACTGTCATGAAAAGCTTTCTGTTATGAACTGTCAGAACCATTACAATATACTCTCATATCCGCAATTTAAAAGTCCAACGGCCATTACCTGTCAACGTCAGACCGTAGAACGTAGTTAACGTTTTAACGTCCGTGACAGAAGGCTACAGCAATAGATCACCGCTCGTCACCGTACCGACCATTCCCATAAATTAATGGCGAAGTTTGGGTTTAATTCATCTGTCCAAAGCGGTCTCGTTAGAAGATAAATTTAGGTTAGAGACATCAGGCTATAGTTATATCTATCATACCATGGTCGGGTTAGTACTATTATTTTCTTCTGTGCCATGGTCTAAGAAAACAAAGTCTAACACTCCGACCACGTGACTGACACAAGCCTACGTCATTTTGCGCTGTTCATTACACGCATTCGACAAGGATGAACAGGAAAAATGACGTAGAAATGACGTAGCTTGTGTCAGTCACGTGGTCGGAGTGTTAAACCTTGTTTTCTTAGACCATATATCATACAATAACAACATATAAACTTAGAAAGTAAAGCATTTGATTTGATTGCAAACAAATTATCTTTTTTTTAAGAACGATGCACATTTAAATCTAACTCACTGATGTAGCGTGAAGAAATTAAACTAGTGGGGAAGAAATTAAAAATACATAATGCTCTATAAATGATTTGTTACAGGGGCAGAAAAGTTTTCGTATCCCCGACGATTTGGTGAAGGTCTCGGGAAGCTACTGGATGCAGGTAGCAGGAGGAAATACTTGGTGAAGACTTTTATCCACTACTTGTAGTAAACGTCTGCTGGAGTCATTGTAATTTTGTATAATCAATCTATAATAATTGAATGGGCTCCGAAAATATGAACCGATTTTGGTAAAACTTGGTACAAAGATAGAATAGACCTTGGGAAAGAACATAGGCTACGATTTACCGCGGGAAACATTCTCATTCTCATGGTAAAAACTCATGGTACTCGTATTTCATTAAAAGTTACAAATAGCTGACATAATTTGCAATCATTCCGAAAAGCTTGCACTATAAATCAACGTATTTCGCTTAACTCAGCTAGCTCATTTTATGGAAAATGGGATTAATTCACAGGCAGTTTTGTTTCGGTTAACGACTGGGGATAATAATAAAGATGATGCCGTGCTTCGGAAGGCACGTAAAGCCGTTGGTCCCGGCTACTATCTACGGATGTATTCGTTGTAGGAGCCATTTCGGAAGCCTATAATAAGGCCTTTCTATAATTACAACACCACCCACACGATAAGCAAGCAAGCAGTGTACTTGCTATTGTTTGACGTAAAACCTAAAGATGGGTGCCATAGCGAAACTAACCCATTTAATAGATGAAAAAAGACTACGTACTTTTCAAGACAAATAAAACTTTGAAAGGAACCGAGTCAGAATAAAGAAGAGTTTCAAGTCAAAGAAAGAATTCACGTTTCCTTGAGCGCAACTTCGCCCGTGTTTTTTGCACCTACCTGCTCGGAGTCCGTTAATTTAGTTTCAGTTAAATGTAAGCCTGTGCAAAGGAACTAAAATATCTGGGAAACTGACTGGAGTTCAATGGAAATAGTTGGAGGTGTTTAGGAGAACTAACAAGTGACCTCTCTTTCTCTCTAAATCTTTATAAAGACTTTGAACTCACCGATATGTAGAATATTTTAAAAGATCTTTACAGCTATTTCGCTGAAGTAATTAATCAATGATGAATTTTTTTCGGGGGAGTTAAAATACGAGTAGCAATGACTCAAGGATGTTATAAGTACTAGGATGTTATAAGTACACGATAGTACATGTAAAAGAAATCCCATAAAGTCATGGAAGCAGATTTGTTGCTGCTAAAGTAAAAGCCAAGAATGTTATAAGTACTACCGTACTAGTACTTATAACATCCTTGGTAAAAGCATAGTTTTCTACGCACATAGCCCCAAGATATGGTAGTCGATTTTTAAATTCAAATATCGATTCAAATTCTTTATCGAACAAAAGCAAGTGACCCGCCAAGTTATTGAAAACTAACTTGGTTTGGAATAGCCATTCCATTGTCCCAAAGACGATGACCGTCTTGTATAAAAAGCGCAAAGTGAATCATTGTAAAGGCGAACTTTGCAAAGCGAGTAGTAATTTAATGGAGAGAAGCAAAATGTTTTACAACTCTCTTAATGACCGGGTTTTTATGGCACAGTCTAGACTAGACGCAGCATCTGTAAACCCTCTCAATAGGAACAATGCGGTGAACAGACAAGCATTGTTAGTACTTACATGTACTTATTTATTATTATTAGATTCATTTTTAAAGTATACGCTCAAGTCGCACACAACTGCTCAACATTTTGTTAGTGGCATCCATAAGTCTTTAGTTATCTTACTGTAATTTATGTTTCGATTAGTTAAAAAAAACAGCGACAAACATAAATTGTACTCGTACATTCAATATTTCTATATCGAGATTTAACACTAACATTTTTGGACAATCTTTTGATGAATATGTAAGACTTATAAATAAGCGAACAAATACAAAATACAAATATTCTTTACTAGTTATCCGCCGCGGCTCCACCCGCGTATACAATTTTTTCCGTGGGAATGAAGCATTTTCCCGCGGTATCCTATGTATCCTATGTTACTCAGGTTGAATGTAGTTTTTCAACGGTGAAATAATTTTTCAAATCCATCCAGTAGTTTCGGAGCCTATTCAATCCAAACAAAAAATCAATCCTTTCCTCTTTATAATATTGGCATAGATTGACACCAGAAATATTATATTGTATTTGTATTTGTGAGTAAACCTAAAGAAAGTAGGAAAGTAGGAAAATATAGGAAAATGCTTGTTTGCCGGTGTAATATGGTCTCTTCATTGAGGATGAGAGTGTAGATAAGAATTCCTACGACGTTAGTGGCAACAGGAGGGGACATTACGGTCTGAGGGTCGCTTTATTAAAATTCATGCATAAGTACCGTCGATGGAGGAAAATGTCCTTTCTGTAGATTCCGGTTCCTCCTAGGTTTTTCTATGTTTAAAATGTAGTTTAAACCTATCGATTTTACGAGTATTACATGTCCAGATTCGTATAAAATTATCACTACAAAACTTAGAATAAATCTGTCTTTGCGAAAACGGTACACATAATATTCTTCTTTTTCTTCAACTCTCGTATTGTCCTTTTTCTCATTCATATTCTACCCACTCACTTTTGGTCTAGCATTTTGGCTTAATCATATTTTTACGCTTTGCTACACATGCCACAAAAAAAAATTAAATCTTCATATACTAAAGTAATTCATTACTCAGCTATCTATTAGGAAATCATAAGCAGGTTCACCTGAAAAACGCCAGCAGCCGACACTAACTGAAACAAACTGCGCAGGAAAAATGCAACAAAACAGGAAAATATAAAGTGCGCGGGAAATACGGGGCGTACTCTGCTTGTGCGACAAAAACGGGCGGCGGCGCGGGCGATTCGAGACAGATTATCGCAGATAGCAGCCATTTTGTTTAAGAGCTGTGATCAGTTTGAGTGATATCCATAGATAGAGCTAGATTATTTTTTGCTGTCCTGGTGGGTGATTGATATCCGTTAGGTAAGTACGTTCAGGGTTGAACTATGAGGGGTAGTACTATTATTTTCTTCTGTGCTATGAGCGTATAGTCGAACTCACGTACAAAATTATGATTTGTAACAATAACTATGAAGTTTAGATGTGCTGTGTTGATATGAAGATATTCTCCTGTTTCTTTTTTCTGTTTTGTGTTGTGCGAACGTCCAACCGCATGTGCTGGCCTCTGCACATTTTCCTAAAAATCATAGACAGATAAGTAAAAAACGGCTTTACATCACATGACGAACTAGGCTTCATTTCTTATCTACGGAACTCCGAAAAAAGCGCTGATAAAAAAAGTACAGCAAAAAGTCGAGCAACGGAGCGTGTAGGGCAAAACATTGTGAAATTCCGGCGTCGCCCACATGGCCGGGTAAAAAACTGTTTCACCCGGGTCCCGGTGAAACGCCGCTAACTGAATCTGTTATCTTTTTCATAAAAAAGCTCCAGCTTTTAATTTAATGCACCATAATTGGATTCAGGGTGCAGAAAATAAACAGATTAAAAGCTTTCTCTAATGATTATTTTATATGTCGAGGATAAGCCATTTCGTATTAAACTCTTGTGTTAGACTACTAGATATAAGAAAAGCAAAAACTGTAAGAGAAAAACTATAAATCAACTAGGTAATATCTTAAATGATATAACATAGCATAATATCTAGGTTTATGGATAAGGCTGATCTTTCTCACCTTTGTAATTGAAGTGATTTCTTTATTATTGAAACAATTAAAATATAATTGATTTCGTTTTTATATTTTCTATATAAACATAAAATATACTTTTTAAAATTGTAACTATGTTATGCTTCAGTATTTCCAATAAATTGTAGAACGAAATTTCAAAATATAGTGAAACGTGAGCAGAGCTCAGAAGGTTAAATGCGTATTATCCTGCAAGTAAATTGTGCAGCTCGCGAAGAGCACAAAATTGCATTCAATTAAAAACGCAATATTCTAGAAATAAATTTATACACCTTTTAAAAGAAGACTGTGTTTGATAAAATATTGTTCCTTTTCTCATAACTTTCGTACTTACGAGTAGTTCCTAGTCTATCTATCTATTATAATATAAAAATGAATCGCAAAATATGCTGGTAAGCGCATAACTCAACAACGCCTGGACCAATTTCACCAATTATTTTTTTTAATGTTCCTTGAAGTTCAGAGATGGTTTTTGCGGAGAGAAATAATAAAAAAATCTCATTCGCACGGGATTTTTTTTAACGCGGGCGGAGCCGCGGCGCGGAAAGCTAGTTCTATATAAAATCACGATTAACCTGAGAAGGTAAAATTGGTATATTCAAAAAAATTTAAAACATAGAGGCAACATAAAAATATTTATACTTGACAAGTTTATCGTATTTTCCTAGTGCATATCTTAAAACAGACAAATATAAAGGCAATGTCACAATAAACAAAAAATGTTCGCGTTTATCACCGTTTAAGCAAGAGTTACAGTGTGGCCCTTTGATCTGGCCATATTTCAATGGCCAGGGAAGTTGGCCGTGGCCTGTGGGCATCGTTATTAGTGGCCATAACTCAGCGCTGGGCTCATTACCACTGAGGCGGTAAATCACCAAACCCAGGCGATATCCCGGACTGAGTTGATACAGATCATTGAAATAAATAGCCTGTGGTGTTTGGGTTACCGACTTGGAAATTAGACACACCCAAACCTTCCTGTGGGTGTCGTCTAGCCGACTAAAGGAGTACATAACCCAATGACACGACCAATTGCGTTCATCTTAGCTTCAATGAAACAGTTATTGTGATTCAGACAAAAAACACAGGCTCTTTCCCCATTGTGATTCAAATTCTTGTAAACAATACGTGAATTCAATTAAGTGTTTTGCGTATTATTATAATTTTTTGGTGTCAAGATGTATATTTGTATGGCATTGTACTTTAATTTATATTGTTTGCCAAGTCGGTCAGTGACCTATCCTAATAAAGTATTATGAGTATTAATGATGAGAGGTACAGTTTTGTTATAAAAATGCAACCATGCCCACACCCATTCGATCACGCGACCAAACACATTAATTCAGCACTGAGGTTCTTTGTAAGTATTATTTAAACTGAACATGTAAAAGGTTAATTTCATATTTTTGATGAAAACTAAATTGTAACATGCAATATTACCATTCTTTTTACAAAAAATATATATAACGATAATTCCATCGTTTTTATATAATAATTAAATGTTAAAAAGGCAGACAAAGGCGACTTCCACCGACAAAAGTCGCGTGAGATCGTAATCTCCATCTGAACACACCCTTACAATTTATTGCATGACCACAGAATACCAAATAGTAGTCCCTAGCATGACTCAGTGGGGTATGTTTCAGGGAATCTTATACTAGTTTTGAGATTTTATTTGACTTTGTCGCCAAGAATTTGTTGCCAGGCATCAAATCAAATTATTGGTATTGTGCATTATATTATGTAGGTATACTTTAAATAGCTGGTATACTGATCATATCGTATAGATGAAGAGCTGAATTTTTTAATATTATGTCCACTAGACACATCTTTATTCTCCAGAGTTATACTTACTTTTTAAACAATTTCTAAAAATCAATACGTTATTTCTAATCTTTCTCGATTTCGACCAGATATCCCCAGAACTCATTCTGAAAACATTGTCAAAAGATACTTGAGTTTGTTCAGTAAAGTAATTGAAGTATTTAAATTGGAAAAGTTACTTCTGTCGAATGATCGAGGACCAAGTTGAGTTCTAATGTTTTTTTAACGGTTGATTGGGTGGAATGGTTTTGAATTGAAAAGCCTAGGAACCATATAAATATATTCTGTTTTTTTTATCACACGAGTATTCTTAACGAATTCCACTCAGAAAATATTTTTTAAGGAAACTCTGATTTTTTTTTAATAATAATTGTGTGTATTTGTTTTTTTGTTTCTTTCTATTCCATTCTTCATTAAAAAACCATCATTTTATGAATCTGAATACAGTATGTATTAGCTTACGCTCGTGTCGTTTTTAAAACTACACTTTTATTATCAGTAATAAGTGGCTGATTTGCAATTTATCTATCTACCAAATTTTATCAAAATCTACGTTGTAATTCTCAGACAGTTTTTTTAATGAATAGGTAAATTAAATGCATATTACTATTACTGTAAAATAATATTCCTATAGAGAAATTCAAGGCTGTTTCGTGCTGTTCGTGCCGTTGTGTTGTTATATAAAAATTCATTCGTATTTTCTGATTCATCAAATCAACAATAAAAAGGTTTAATAAAATATTCGCGCCCAATTTTAACGAGCGATTTACCAAAAAACAGCGCGCATTGGTTTGCTAAATCCAATATGTGAAGATCGGATGTACCATTTGACTGAAGTTAACATTTATTTGGGAATATCAATAATTAGGTTGGAAAAAAAAAACAATGATAAAAGCAAAGAGATTTGAAGAGCCGCTTCGCAGCTGGCTCTTCAAAACTCTTTGGATAAAAGCCCGACCTGAAAAAAGTAAATAAAAGAAAAATAAGTGTATTTTGATTTCGATTTGAAAAAAAGAATCTCTTCTTAAATTGCGTTTTTTTATTTTTCTGGTCAAGCTATTAAAATGGGTTTGAAGTAGGTATTTTACTCTCTTACTTGACCTATGTAAATATTAAAACTAGCCTTCAGCCCGTGACTTCACTCGCGCGAGGTTTTTCCTTGAAAATTACGTATGTATTGTTGTCAAAATTTTATTGAAAAGTTGCATAAAAAATGCCATGTGAAAATTTACTCCCATAAAAAGGATTTTCTTTTTTTATTCCTTAATTTATTATTCTAACAAATCTCTTAAGTTTGCACATACTTTCCCATAATGCATAATAATTATGCAAACTTGATCACAATCCCTTTAGCCATTTAAAAGCTTGCTTGATAAAAGCACAACAGGCAAACAAACAGACTTACTTTTGTCATAGACTATAATGGCGTCAAAACTCAAGGGCCTGAAAAGTTTTCACAAACTCCATGGGTTCATAAAGCCGCTTACTCACTCTATTCTTCAAAAGACAATCTCGGGTCTCATAATGAATACAATCTTGGTCGCCGCGCCTCTTCGAGCTAAATATTTAATCAGGCTGTAGGTGCTTCAACGGCTTAATTGTCGAAACACAACCTTTTAATAAGTCGCCCTTCTTTACCTAATTCCTTCCGAAATTTTCCCAAAATGTACAAACCCATTATAGGGATTTATTTTAAGGAGGATTTTGCTCAGAGTATTTTTGTGTGTTATCGGCTTTAAAATTAGAATGGACCTTATAACTGATACTAAGTATAGGCAGGTATAGCCATTGCATTAAAAATATTGCCACTTCTTGATGTAACTTAATAATATAATTTTTAATTGTTTACTTGTGACTATAAAAAAAACTTGTTGTTTGTCGTGTCGTTTGTTTGTTGCTGATTTATTTATCAAAGAAAATCTCATTTTAGCGAGATAGGTTATCTTTTCAGAAAGTCAATTTAGAGGAACGTCATGTTCTTTGTACGTATTTTTTATTATTTTTCAAAATTAGTTGTATGACAACTGCAATTCAGTATTTACGTACAACCGGCATTTCAAGTCGTTGTATAAACAAACAGTACAGTCAACGAGTGAATTATATTTTACACTGCTGGCAATTTAATTAACAGCGCTCGCGCGGTTTGACTCGCAACAATTTGCGGAGTCGGTTTTGTATTTCCCACCGGACAAAAGAATCTTCTGCTCACACTTCTGTTTCGCAGAAATGCTCATATTTATTGCAGCTTTGTTGTGATGCTGGGATCGCAATTGGAACTTTCTAGAGCCATCAATACTCGCTAGGTTACGCCTGACATTTATCTGTCAAAAATCTGACAGAAACCCGCCATGTTAAAATATTTTTCAGTAGGATTCATTTTCGACCAAAAGTGCTCTCTTAAGTTTTATCTGTCACTCCTTTAAATGGCAACGACTCCTACCGTTGGATTCATCTTGATGTTCTGAACGTGAAACTTTCGGTTGTCAAGTGCTAAAGTGGTGGAGGGAGTAGGGGGGGTAATAAAAGATGGCGAAATTGTACTTTTGTTTTTACGCTGTAATTTAAAAACTAGTGGACCGATTTATTTGTTCTTGGTATTATTTCAACGGGTATAATATTGCCTAAAAGACGTTCATATACATCGAACACTTCAATGCAGCGGCTATCGCGCAATAATACGAAACATTAGAAAACAAAGTGTATAAATAATAATATGCCTGAGCTCGTGATAGAACGAGGTATTTTTCTGCAGTTAAAAGAAGTATTTAGTTCTACATTATTATTATTTATCCTGTTCAGTTATTCAATCATTTGTTATTCATAAATAATAGAAATAAGATACCGCATTGATTAAGTTATTCATTTTGTTTTTATTGTAACCAATTTCCTCTTTTCTTACGAAACCGCGTAATACTAATACACTAAAATACGAAACCATTTTGAAATAATACACGAAAAAGGAGACGTGGGTGTGCAATAAATTACGTAAAAGCCGCTTCTTAAGCCACGCCCATCGATATCCCATTATAAACAGGGACAAAGGGAGCAGAAACAATGGGTACGAACCCCAATATAACCGGATATAACCAGTATGTCCGGGTATCCACACAATGAACTAGTGACGTCACAGATTCCGGATTTCGCCTGTGCGGCTAAAGGGTAACTCCATGGAGTTAGTTTGTAACAGTTGCAAACGTAAGGGATCTATTACTTTTACAACTCGTTTAAATTGTAAGTGGCCTAAATTATTAATTTTTTTATTAGAAAATCTAAAGGGGTAGGTAAGTTGCAATTAGTCTAAAATTACATTATGTATAGCAATTCTCAAAAAAATACTTTAAACATACAAATGAATATCCAAAATGATTTATACGCATCACTTGCAGGTTTATTTCTTTATTATACATATACTTTTTCTAGATGCAAAATAAGGTAATGGCACAGGTAATGGTTAGGTTATTAATATTAATTAATTACTTTACACAACACATGAATTGTTGTTTAGAGTATAAACGTAACTAAATCCGTCCACTCTTTAGTCAAAATGTGATTTTAATAACAGTTTTTCAGTACTAGTTGTTACTCTCTATCCATCCCTAATGGATAATATGATTTACCCTGCTACGGTAACATTAGCTTCTAAAATATTAGATCATAATTGCTCGGAATATGGAACAATCTGCACCATTGTGCGAAATATTAACATAGTTGAGCTAAACGGCGTATTGCGATAGCAATGTTTAAATAGGAAACAATTCGAATATATTTCAGAGAATGGACATCATGATAATAAATTATTTAATTTGAAAGGATTAAATTTTTAAATCTACTTTGAAATATACACACTTTATTGTATAACGATTTTACGTCACGTATTTTTGTTGAAAAATAAGGTTTTCTATGAGATTACGTTATATATTTTTACCTTAAACTAGTAGACACTAAACACCCCCGTCTATTTGCCAATTTATAACAATCTTAATTAAAGTTATTTTAACACTCTTGTGTTATGTTGTAGAACTTTAAATTTATTTAGTAATTTTACCTCGCAGTTGAATTAAGTTCAATTTATATATCCACTACATCCCCTTGGTGAAAAATATTTTTTTTGTGATGTTAGCGAATGTTGACACCTTATAACAAACATAAATAACCAACGAATGATTCATGCAGTCTCAATATAACTTAACTTAGTCTTCAAAACTTACGCTTTTATTTAAAACCACGTCAAAGTTGTTGATAGTGAAACAGTCCATGAGCTTTTCGCTAAGAAATGGGAGTGTGTCAGGGCCGCCCTCGACTCAAGCACGATCTAATGAGCTGCTAGGGCTGCCACCCACTTACATCTTATTATTTTATAGCGTTCCGCCCCGCGGCTTGGCCCGCGCTGACAGTTTTTCCCGTGGAAATGAGGAATTTTCCCGCGGTAAAAGGTAGCCTATGTTACTCCCCAAGGTCTATTCTATTTTTATACCAAATTTAAATTTAAATCGTTTCAGTAGTTTCGGAGGCTATTCAATGCAAACAAACAAACAATCATTAAAATCTTTAACATTTGTATAGATTATCTTTATTGTACACAAAATAACACAAAAAACAAGTGCAGATTGAAAATTGTAGCATAACTAAATTCATAAGTACTCTGCTAGCTAACCTAGTGAGAAAAGATGTGATTGAAGGCAGCAGGTAGACGGGTGGGAGATAGATTTTATTTGCACACTGAAAAGTTTTTTTCTTTTTGTTTGTACAGACAAAAAACAAGATAGCTGACCCCCTTGCCGAACGCTGTGCGAACGCCATCGAGGGCGCCATCTATCGCTCCAAAGGGGCAGAAAAGGCTAATGATACTTCTAAAATGTCAAACAATGTCATCTGTCGTAACTTACAATAAACTAAATCGTTAAAAGAATGTTGTCAGTATAGCTAAGCCAATAATTAGGAAGGTGTAGTCTTATTTCGACAGTGTAGCTAAGTTACAGTGTGGCGAAGTTGCGCACGTTATGGCTGTTGATCTAGATTTGCCTGGATCAAATCCACGAGAGCATTTTAATAATTTTGTCTTTTTATTTTTTACTTTTCCAAAAAGATGCAATGACTGCTATGAGGATTTGATTCTTACATTAAAGATTGAAATAAAACAAAATATATGTTACAATAAATATGTTTACATTTTATTCTTTCATATTTTATCGACTAAAATGTAATATCCAGAGATTCAAACTGGCATTTTTTAGGAGAGAGAACCAACATGCTACTTTTATAATTTAAATTACATTTAAAATTATAAAGCAACAATTTATATCTCTCTTAATTTTGTTTCAATCTCAGGATGATTTTAGTTTATATAAAAACAAAGTTAGGCCAAATAGTGGTAAGTTATACAATAAAAAAAGAAAGGGAAAGTAGCTAACATAACCGCTGGTTCTCAAAGGCAAAATATTTATTTTGAAGCTTGAAACGTTCCCCAGGTCTTCTCCACAATATTTTTCTTCCATCTTTATCAGACTTGAAGCTCTTTTCGTCAGTAAAAATTACAATTTCGTTCTCCCAATCAAAATTTAAATATTCTGATGCGAATCTCATTCTGTTTTGGCTAGACAATGGGCTTCCGATAGTGTATTTTTTATAATTGGCTTATAATTATGTATCCATAATGACGTTCTGATGCAGCAGTATAAGCTACCGGTGGTCGTCGGTCAGAGCGGTTACGTTTCACATCACCAGTTTCTTGGTATCGCCGAATCCATACCTAAACGAACTGTATTTCTCTGCAATATAAAATACTATGATATAAATTTTGTCACGAAATCACATTCCACAAAATATTATTCTTTAATTTTTATAATTAGGAATTCATATATACGTATTATCTACTTACCGTGACACCTAATTCTCTAGAAATACTTTTAATACTGTGGTTATCTTTACAACGCACTGTTGTTTTTGCTTTCATAAAATCTTTTATATGAGAAGTAATGAAGATAACATGATGATTATTTTAAATAAAAGTAACCGGAGAGTGCATGAACGTAACGACGACGACGTAAAGTAAATACCTTGCCACGAACATTAGTTTTCTTTATAGTGTAAAACTTGAAATAATAAGTAACTACCCTCACATAATTTGTTCGTGTTATTTTGCATGCATTCTCTCTCAAAAAAAAAACATCATTGCTATGAGTCATAGCAAAGTGTGGTATGATAACAAATTTCGATATACTTCACATCTTGTCAGTTGGCGCAGTGGTTTAGCATTAACTGTGAAGCTTGTGAAAGCTAAGTTACGCGGTTCAAATCCATTGACTATTCAACATAGTTTTTTTCTGTTCTAATAAAAACGGACTTCTTACTATAATATTTATAAAATCAAGATATAAAATAGTGACGGCGGCGGCGCAGTGTAGGCACATAATCATCTACTCTGCAGATGACGACGATTCTAATCGATGAAATATTGTAGAATAAAATGCAGACATAATATTCATAAATTATAAATATATTTTGTATTGATTCTAATTTTATTAAAAGAATGAAATCCCCATAGCAAACACTGCGTCTCTTATAAAAAAAGTTAAAAATAAAAAAAGACTAACACATGATTACGTGCTCGTGGGATCGATCTACAGCCATACCGTGCGCAACTTCGCCACGCTGTGACTTGGCGACATTTCCGAAATAAGGCTACACCTTCCTAATTATTGGCTTAGCTATACTGACAACATTCTTATAACGATTTAGTTTATTGTAAGTTACGAGTCGTAACTTACGACAGATGGCATTGTTTGAAATTTTAGAAGTATCATTGGCCGTTGGTTCGTTCTTTTCTGCCCCTTTGGAGCGATAGATGGCGCCCTCGATGGCGTTCGCACAGCGTTCGGCAGGGGGGTCAGCTATCTTGTTCTTTGTCTGTACGAAGAAAGAAGCGTAGGAAAATTGACAAAACATCTAATCGGAAAACCGCCGGAAGGAAGCTGCCTGCCTGTCATTTTTCGGAGACAGTGACTAACTCAATATAAATATGAGTAAAAAAGTACTATCTGAGAATTCCATTTTCATTTAATTAACAGCGATTCATATTTGTTCAGTTGAAATTCAAATTACTATTTTTAAAAGAAGTTATAAATACATTATTTTGTTACACATTGTTAAAATATTTGGACCAACGAAAGACATTTGATTAGGAAAATTAAAATGTGGATAATATGTGGAACCCGTTTGGCAACCCTATAAACAGGCATCGCTAGTTCTCAAGAAGCCGAGGACTCTGGGTTCTCAGCTAAGTGAATTTTGATGAAAAGCGGAAACTGCGCCTTATCTCAAGGCTGTAAAGGTCTTACAGCTTACCTTTTTAAAGGAAATTGAGCTATAGAGCTAAAACTTAACTATTTTTAACTGTCACCGAATAATAAGAAAATATTACACCTTTTTTTTGAGTGTTTAAGGTATTTTATTATAGATTTTTAAAATATGTTACTAATATCTATAAAACTATAATAAATTTACCGAGTATAGATCAATGTGTACCTACAATACACGTATTCCATATTGTTCTATCAATCTTACTCGCTTGCTTATCCTATCTATACTAATATTATTAATTAGAAAGTATAAATCGCTCATCTATTACTACAAAGACGTAACTGTCATTTTACAAATTTTACAGGAGGGCGTTTTATAGTTTTTTTTTATGTTCTGTTTCGTTTTATTATTTCACTTTATAATATTTATAACTGCAACTAGGATATTTTGGATGATTAAATATATAGGTAGAGTACAATAGCAAAAACATTTAAAAAAGTCAAGTGTAAGTATAAAAAAAACCACTTGAAATGATTTGACACATACAATTGTGTCATTGTTGCATTGAAAATGTTTTATTTTGGAAGTTGTGACACTGAAATAGGTATTAGTTAATTGTATTTAAAACACTTTATTTGAGATAATAATTCATTACAGCTTTATTGAATACTGAATAATTAACATTACTTAATAGCAGGTAAATCACAGGTGAATTAGTATTTTTATCGTAATTTCAAACCACTTACTGAATAATTAACAGTTTTTTGAATAATTTCGTGTTGGTACATAAATCATAGATTCATTTGTTATCCTTATATCAAAATACTTATTAAAATAACACAAGGCCATCGCTAGTCACGGCTTTTTCATTTAAAAAAGTACTTTATGTTGGTTTCAAACCCAGGTACCTTACAGATAGTAGGACGCCCTTTTAAGTTATCAATGAAAATTATTATTTTGTGTTTTTGCTTGTGTTTTAGTAGCTTCATTTTGCCTTTGTTCAAATATTTTTTTAACTTTCTTCTAAGCCTGGAGTATTCCAGCAAAAGGATTCTCATACTCTCGGACAGTCAGGCCGCATTAAAAGCACTGGCGTCCAAAGAAGTAGCATCCAGAATTACTCTGACATGCTTTGATGCCCTAAATTAACTGGGCAGCAAAAACTCTGTGTGCCTGGGCTGGGTGCCTGGACACTCGGAGTCGTGGGGAACGAACCGGCAGATCAGCTGGCAAGGAAAGGGTCTGGCGCCCGACCCATTTTACCGGAACCAATGCTCGGGGTGCCGAAATCCGGCTCAAGGCGCCAAGTGGTGGCTTGGGAAATAGAAATGGCCTTGCACATTTGAAACAGTTTTTTCCAGGTTTTCTGCACAAATCAAGATCTGAGATACAAAAACTCATCCGGTTGAGTATTCGTGTTCGGGCATTAGGGCCCTTACTGGGCATTGTAAACTCAATAAGCACATGAACAGGCAGAATGGGCTTATCAGAAAACCCTTACTGTAGATTCTGTGCAGACGAAGAGGAAACCGCACTTCACATGCTCTGTGAATGTGATACTCTCATCAACAAAAGGAGCAAAGGGGTAGATGGAACTTTTGTTTCTTTACTTATAATAACAGATTCAAAATCTAAGCATTCGTTTTCCTCTATATTTTTAGAGAAAGGAGCAGGAATTCGGCCTTCTATGGCTATTGTTAACATTTTTATATTGCGATTACTCGCAATTTTATTACCATTTAAAATACCTAGTTTAATTCACCTTATTTTTCTTTAAAAAAACCATTACTAGCAAACAAGTACATAGATAGATTCATGTTTTATTGCACACACAACACATACATGTAAGTACCTATTTAAAACAATAAAAAATAATGATCTTAACTTGAATACTATTTTTTAAATACTTTTATTTAGATTTTATTTTTATTAGACTTACTTTTAGTAATAATGAAGAAAAACATAAATACAATAATTTTAATGTTTTAAAATTCCACCTGTTTCTTTTAAGTAAGTCATTATTTCATTCAATTTTAAGAGCTTTTAGTTAAACTCTGACACAAAATACATATACAAAGGTATTGTAGCTCACAAAATATATTATTATTCTAGTGCTACAATGACAAAAAATACAATTACGACACTGCAGATCTCAAAAAATAATTTTGTCTTGGTGCTACATAGACAGAAAATAACATTTACGTCGTTTGTGCACTTAAAAATATAAAAAATTATGCGCAACTGACCAATGTGGCGTCGTTACAGTCAGGGCGAGTAAAATTTTGTACCGGTGCAACAAAGACAGAGGCGCCATCTTACGCTCATTTGTTGAACAATAAAAACGTCTTTTTAATACCATACGTATTGGTCATTTTGGAACATTCTGGCATCATTAACTCATTTTTGCATTTTGTGACAATTACGTCTTTGTAGTAATAGATGAGCGAAATGTTCAATAGTTATAGGTTGTTAATTTCCAATTTCACGCTGAAACTTCTAAACAAATTTTAAAGATTTTTTTTATAACTAAAGAGTTAAGGTAATTTACGAGAAAAAAATTATTTCCACGGGAATAAGATTATAAGGTTAATTGCTTTGTAAATTGATGATACACATTCTATGGAATTGAAGCGTAATACATGTTGGTAACCATCTGAACTAAACATAAATAACTTGATTGATCCCGTCATAGAAGAAATGCTTCGCTTAAAAAAGAGTTGTTTTATTCGACGTGATGTAAATAGAATTATCAACAATGTCCTGACTATAGATACATCTTTTACTTTCTTTATTTCTTTATAACAAGAGCAATTTCATTGCGCCCTCACTGCAAAACAAGAATTTATTAAAATTGCTTCCAATTGCCTTTAACTCCTTTGTTTCTGTCTCGTCTCTACGATGTTGTTGTGAGACGGAACATTTTTACTGTCTTTTGTTTGAAAGTGCTTCTTCTAGTTTCTAATAATTTACATTAAATTATTGTTAGCCCACGGCTTTATTATTCGACAATTCCCGTAGAAATACGATCATTCCCGCGCTAAAAAGTATAGTTAACGTACGTATTATTTACGTATCTATTTACTTTGTCGAGCCATTTTTGCATGAAAATCTTTTCATATTTGAACATATTATTCGACAAAACTTAACAAATTCACCAAAGATGTGCTGGAAAGAAGAAAATCCATCAATAAAGTCAAATAATTTTATGAACCTAAAATGGTAGCTGGTGGAACCAACAATCAGTTGTAGGTACTACAACAGCTAAAAGTAAAGACATCTTCAAAACAATGAAAACCCTAAATAATCGATAAAAGATAGGAAGGCAGTCAAGAGGTTAAATGAAGCTGTCTGGCTGGCTACCTTTAGATGTTATCGAGGTTAAGATGTTTACAGGCCTAAACAAACAATCTAGACATCTGTTGACACTTTCCTCAGACAGGGCAAGCATGATTTTGTATCGTTCAAAGTTCGGGAAATACGGTGACGACGTGACGGTAAGTGACGACAGACCTTCTAAGTTATGGATATGGTTAACATTTTACGTATCACTTTCTGGAAACTCGGTGACCCATATTTTCCTACACTAAGAATCAATATTCGTTTTAAAGATCTAGGTCGAAATCGAGACTTGAAAAAAAAATTTACTTGGTTGAAAAATCGCGTCATAGGCCATGAGATGATGACAGAAATTTTTAGGTCATTTGTTACAGTATGGCGGTTTTACAGGGGTCTTAGTACGCAATGACAAAAAGAAAAATGATGGTCATAGCGCTGGTACTGGCGGCCCAATCACGAAAAAAAAATTGCAGATTTTCGGCAGTATGGCGACCATTTGGAGCCGTCCGAAAAGTATGGCATGGTGATTTTCGTAAATGGCTGCACGAAGATGATCAAACTGTGCAAAAATTACCCTGGTACAAATGGTTGAATTTTTATTTTTCGCGTCAGTATGGCGGGCTGTAAGTTACACCGGAGAAGTATGGCATGACACTGTAGTCTAGTTATTTTTTACGGGCTATCGGAAAATACTAAAATTTTTGTGGTAGGTACAAATCGTTTGACTTTCGTAATTTATCCGACTAGTTCACTAACGCCCACGCGATTGGGCCGCCCCAGTACCAGCGCTATGACTATCATTTTTCTTTTTGTCATTGTGTACTAAGACCCCTGTAAAACCGCCATACTGTAACAAATGACCTAAAAATTTCTGTCATCATCTCCCGGCCTATCAAGCCAGTTTAAGCTCAAAATTGTATTAAGCCTATAGGGCAATAAGTAATGTCAGATACTGCACTCTGATGCAAATCTATGACATACTGAAGAAAATCGCACAATCAATTTACGAGCCCTAACCGGTAAAATGCGTTAGCAAACATCGTCAACTGGATATCATATCATATAAAAAAATATATATTCCTACATGCATATTTCCATTCTCAATAAATAAACCTGAAGGATAGCACAGACACAAAAAGTCGTATGAACAAAGTAGCAATCATAAAACTAACAAAGTAATAAAAGTTAGTGTCATTAAAAGTTGGATCGTGACGGAGCTTACAGCAGCAGTGGGCAGGCATCGGACCGATAAATTGAACCTCGGGTTTCCCAGTGCCAACTGTTACAACTTGTAAAAAGGTACTGCTTCAATGTTGTGAGTGAATCTCTGACGTATTTTTTAAGGTAAGGCGGTAAACATGTTTTTTGCAAACAAAACTTTGCTTTGTTTCACTCGTTTTTCTTCCTATGATTGTATGGCGGGATCTTAGACTATATTACGACGGCCAGCGCTAGCGAAAGACGATCGAAAGACGTCAGTGTGGGGGGCGGGGCATTTTTCAAGGGACCACTACATCTATACTAATATTATAAAGAGGAAAGGTTTGATTGTTTGTTTGTTTGTTTGCATCGAATAGGCTCCGAAACTACTGAACCGATTTCAAAAATTCTTTCACTGTTGGGAAGCTGCATTCACCCTGAGTAACATAGGCTGTATTTTATTTACAAAAAATTAGGGTTCCTTACTAAAACTTCAATAATGTAACCCAAGGTGTAAAAAAAATACGGAAAATATTCCTAATAATTGAAAATGCTCCGAAACTACTGAACCGATTTTGGTGAAACTTGGCACAAAGTTAGAATAGACCTTAGGAAAGAACATAGGCTACAATTTACTGCGGGAAATTTTCTCAATCCCACGGGAAAAATTGTTAAAGCGGGCGGAGTTGGCACAAAGATAGAATAGACCTTGCGGAAAAACATAGGCTAACTTTTACCCCGGGAAAATTCCTCATTCCCACGGGAAAAACTATTAACGCGGGCGGAGCCGCGGCGGGAAGCTAGTAGTGAATATTTATATACAGAAAAGCTAAATTCAATTATGATCGAAGCGAGGCAAGATAAGGAATATAATTAGCCTTCAAGCCTTGAGGTTCTGAGCCGTTCAACCCTGACCTTCCGGGGCGCAAAGCCTTCCGAAAATTACAGAATGATATGAATCAGCGATAGCATCAAAAGTCCTTAGTTTTCATTAGAATTGATGTAAAGTGCGTTTAAATGGAATAAAACGTTTCTATGCCATATTATGCAGTTGTATTAGGTATGTTTAAGAATGACATAGGAAATATGTAGGTGGATTCCTCTTTAGAGAATCACCCAAAGGTGATAATGAAACCGTCAGAATGAGATGCTTGGGTTTTTAATAGTAATAGATAATAAACTCTAAATTTTACTCCAGAACATTTATTTTAGCTAAATTGTTAAGCACTCGTCAAGTTTGTTTCAACTAAAGTTTATAAATTTAATCGTCTCAGTCAACGCAAACGCGCTCGGACAGATTATCAAAGACAATTTTGCAGGCCTTTAATAATGCCCAATCCTAAATAAGCGGCTTCCATCATCTTAAGTCCTCTTAATCAACAACCAAACAATCCATCGTAACATCATCGAAATTGAAGTTCAACATCGCAAGATTATCCATAAATTGATTAAATAATCTCATTGAAAACAGCCTTACTTTTACTTTGATCTAGAGTTGAAACTCGGCGCCAACGGATTCTCTCTTGGATATTAAACGAATAATATCTTTAAGTAGGTCCTCCTGCCGGAATAAATTTCGTTAAACGTAGTTAAGACTTTAATGAAAGGAACGGAATGACACTTACATTTTAGGATGATTACAAAGAATTCAAAAGAATATTTTGAGCACTATCTTAATAATATGCCAAGGACTACTTCAATGGAAAACCGAAATTTCTACCTGAAGTAAGTATTGGCGACATTTTATTAGAATATGTTTCTAAGAACCTACTGAATTGTAATATCACGCCTGTGTTAGTCGAGCAATTACTAAATCTACCAAATAATTTTCACATTAAATTTCAGTTTTCAGATAACAAACAAAAGTTTGTCCGTGGAAGTCCACGGAACATTATCAGAGGTTGAATTGTAATTCAAATTGAAATTGTTAACTTTTGCTAATAGATCCTAAACAAATAAAGTGTGCTTCAACTTACCTTTAAACTGAAGTCCACTATGGGTTATCTAGCAGTCCTTGCACACAAATGTGCGTGTATGTCTGTCTGTTTGTTCGTTATGTGTAATTTCTTTATTTGTTTTTAACGATAACGCTTGTGATGTGACATGTCCGTGTGTGTATGCCCAAAGATTGTATTCTGTTTGTAATATCGTTACAAAAAATCGTCTCCTTAACAAAAGATTATTTCTTAAATAATGATAAATAGTTTTAAAAATAAATTGAGTCAGATGAACAATACTAAAATCATACTTACCGGGGTAGCTTGAGGTTTCACGTGTGACAAGACATGCCTATAGTTTTGTCGTGTTTATTTTGTCATCCTATTGGAGTAAATTTCAATTGGCGAGTTTCTCAAAGCACTTTGACAGTTAATGCGAAATAGTCTCTTGTCACATTTCTTCATGAAACAGGGGATTCATACTAAATATAAAAAAAAAACCGGCCAAGTGCGAGTCGGACTCGCGCACCGAGGGTTCCGTACAAACCTGCAAGGTTTACAAAGTTCTTTCATTACGACAATCGAGTCATAACTATGGTAATCTTATTGCAAAATGAAATTCATAACATTACAATGGGGAAAGATGGAGGAGCATAAATTTAAGACAAAGATCTCTTTATCGTTTAAGTAACTAAGTACTAAGTAAGTATTTCAACTTGATAGCTCTACGCGTTCATGAGGAAAAAAGTAATAAGTTTATATTTATTAAAAAATATATATTTTGTAATGTAACTAAAAATTTAAGGTTTTCGGAATTTTTCCTTTATGTGTGCTATAAAACGTTGCTTCATGCCAAATTTCAAGATTCTAGGTCGACTGGAAGTACCCTTTAGGTTTTGATTCCCTTGCGAGTACTTGCGAGTTTCAAAATATGCAGCTTAAATTGCTGTTTCTTTTGATTGCGTTGACATAGAAGTTTGATTTTGTTACAGCTTAAAGGTATTATAGACCTGAGTATTTGGTATGAATTTCAATTTAATAACTCTACGCGTTTATGAGGAAATGGGTAGTAAGGTTAAAATTATTAAAAAAATATATATTATGTGATGTAACTAAAAATTTATGGATTTCGTAATTTTTCCTTTATCTATGCTATAAGACGTTGCTTCGTACCAAATTTCAAGATTCTGAGTTCACGGGAAGCACCCTGTAGGTTTTGATTCCCTTGCAAGTGTCGAAAATTTGCGGCATAAACGGCTGTATCTTTTGATTGCGTTGGCTTAGAAGTTTGATTTTTTCACAGCTTCAAGGGACAGTAGACCTGAGTAATTGATATAAATTTCAGCTTCATACCTCCACGCGTTCCTGAGAAAAAGGGTCTTGACAGACGGACAGACGGACAACAAAGTGATCCTATAAGGGTTCCGTTTTTTCCTTTTGAGGTACGGAACCCTAAAAACACCTAATGATCTCAGAAATCAAAAGGCTTAATCAAACCAATTTAAAAACAAGTATAAACATCAATAAATAAAACCGAGGCTGTTAGTTTGGTAGTATTCGTGTAATGAAAATAGCCACATTTCTAAAGCTCTGTGTCCGTTGTCCATTAGACTGCAGGATTCAGGCTGCAAGCTGCAAGCACGCACCGGTGAATCGCCGATGGTTACAACACTGCATTTATGCAAGTCAGTGCAGACAAACAGAAGTGCGTTATGCAGCACGGACTGCACTAAACTGCTTTTCGAATTGCATGCAAGCTTTGTGTCGACAATTGCTCGTTTATTTGTCGAAAGTTTGTATGTACTAATAGTAGTTACGAAATAAATCTATACTCGAAAGCTGTACTTTGTTTTTTAAGATATCATGGTGATAAGATTTCTAGGTATAAGATTTTCCGTTAAATACAAAAAAATGTTGAAGTAGCCTTATTAGTTTCTGCGTATGTTGAACATTATTACTCTGAGTATTAAAAATTTGGAAATGAACAGAACATATTTAACAATTTTTGACAGGTTTTTGGCAGCATACTTTTTATTTCTGTGTGTGAAATAAATAACGTGTACCTATTCTGTTTCATTATTGGATATTAAAAAAAGAACTATTTATGTATGGAATATTCTGCCTCGTATCCTATGTTAATACCAAGGATGTTATAACTTATAAACTAGTACAACATCCTTGGTTATATAACATAAAGGATAGATCTCATTTTTGTGCAACGACTTACATATTCCGTAATATACATTGCTCTATTTTCTCTAAAGCCTTATCAATATTCCATTCACAAAGGTCGTTGTAGGATGAAATATGGAGATGCATTTCCCGAACGTCATATGTTACAGGTGCCAAAGTGGAAAATGATGACACTTACACCACCTGCCTCCGAGCACCAGATATTGATATCCAACAAGATAACCTGAAGGCATGCACATAATAATTTTGTACGAATATACGACGGCGATCTTTTACTATAAATCATATTTTGTTGTTGGTCGCTAAAAAATAATAATTATAACAGAACTAATAAATGTATTATTTTCTTTACTATATTTATTTATTAGCACGTTTCTGCACTAAACCTATAAACTTTACTGTATGTTTATGTTGCTAAGAAGATAAAAGGTGTTAAGATAGACATGAAACATAGGTATCTAATAAAGATAGGGGAGAAAATGAAAGCAAATAAGGTCGAGAAGAACAATGAACATATTGATCAAGTGAAGGTAAGATAAATGTCGTGTAGTATCATACACAGAGTTAAATAAAATGCAAAGGGCAGTAGCGATTGGTAATCTACTCCTTCGATAAAAGCTAACAAAAAATTAAACGAAGGCAATATGTAAAACAATAAAAATCGATAGTTCTATAAACAGAACTGTTGTGAAATACACTCAACCCTAAAACCTCTTCAACACAACATTAAAATATGATAATATAATCTACTTACTGAAGGTCCAACTGATTACAATAAGCACTCTACATTTCTAGTTCCGATTTGGCCGGGTCAATCTGTCCAGTAATGGCCGGCGAGGCTCAGCCCCGGGCACGGCATAATGCGACGGCCTGATGAGAGGACCCGGGTGAATACTGATGGAGAGCCTGTCCGGGGTATTAATCATTGACCTGTGCAAGCAGCCTGTTGCTACATACGCCTCGAAATATCCGGGTCAGCATTTGTCATTTTTACCATCGAACAGATAAATAAATAAGAATGTGGAGATATCTCACACACGGCCATCTGAGCTCAGACTAGGCAGCGCCTGTACTATGGGTGTCAGACAGCGATACGTAGGTACCTATATAAATATACAACATCTATAGGTACATGACATAAGATTGTGCTTCGAAGGCAAGCGTATTACCAACTAGGCTACGGGATTGTCAAATTATATTTCACTTTTTTTCAAACGATTTACTAAGCTAGACAGTCTACTTTAAATAGGATATTAATTTCGAAATTTCTAGCGACGTTGTTGTGATTCGTGACTGTAATCTCAATCACAATAGCTCTGGAAATGGAAATGATATTCTCATTAAAATTTCCAGTTATTTTGAGCAACAAAAGATCAGAGTTGTCTTTCAGCTTAATTTGACTTAAGAAAATCCCTTCCATTTATCAAAAGATCTTTTAAAAGGGATACAAACTTCGAAGTAAAAAGCGTCGTAATCCTCTAGCCAATAGGAGAATAAATTGCGAACGATTTTTCGATAAAAAGTGAGAGAAATAGTGGTAAAAGAAGAAGGACTGAGTCTGATTTATATCCGGATCCCATCAGTCAAGTAATATCCGGGCGAGATACAGCGAGGCGGCGAGACCGTGCAGGTAAGGAAACGAAATAATTTTTCATTTTAATGCTTTACGCCGGATTAATTTCACGCGTGTGATCTGCCGATCGGAAGGGGTTCTGACGACACCGAGCTTATTACAAATCGCAGCTTTCATGTTCTCAAAGAAGATATTTCCTTTCGGACTAACATTAAGGAGAACATTCACTGCGTCTTATGCGTTATTATGAGTGTTATCTTTAGCCGCATTGTGTTGTGTATTGCAAACTGCAAAGGTTAAACGATTCTGTATCTTTTGTAGATTGTCTATTTGTCCTAGTGTCTTATTTATACCACAGTCCTTATACTGTTAATGGAAGAGAAAAATGCAAAATTGACGTCTAGTTTCAAGTGCCTCAGGTGCATTAATTGGCAATGATCTGACTGAGAGGACACAAGCTTAAGTCCGGAACAAAACTTTTTATATTTTTCATTTCTACTAAATAGGTAGGTACAAATATGTATATTTTTTGTAGACCAACTTCATTAAATAAATTGGGCCGATAAGTCCCCTGATGAAGTCGTAATTTCGAAATTCCGACATATTTTCACTCCCTCAGGACGAGATGGTTAAATATTTCGTGAAATTATAATTAGCACTAAAAAGTCGGAGAGATGTCGGAGTAAATTCTTAACTTGATATTCCGTGCCGTCCCTTCTGCTGAGCCGGTGAATTTATTAAACAAGGTCACGCTTCAGTTTTATAGACATAATAAAAAGTAAAACAACACGCCCATTTGACAGATGAGGTCTGGAATAAGATCTCGTGGCCCATATCAAGACAAAACATATTTGACGAGTGCTTCATATTTCATTTTGCAAAGTAAATCGTTTGTTTGTTGTTCTTTTCATACTAGGTTCATTGGAAACAGGACTAAAAACTGGAGCTGATTTCAGATTTGCTTTCCCGTAATGATTAGTTTCAGCCACCACCGTAACTGTTTCAGAAGGCTAAGGCCTGTCCACCTCTACTCAGGGTAGACTTGATCTTCTTAATAGGTCAACTCTTGACTAGACTACTAATTTATATTTACTAAAATGACAACCGAAGTCAAACTGCCACTTCCAGCGATACTACTTACAGTTTGTTTGTATAAACGCATAAGCAAGTACGTTTCCAAAGCAGCATTACGGCAGATAAAGCGACCTGTCCTATAAATTTCCGGCTACAACAGCTATAAATTCACAAAACCGTGGCTCCATTATCAAAATTCTTGTTCTCAGCGCTTCTCCGCGGTGACAAAGGCCTTAAATCAATCTTGGACTCGGCCAACTACGCGAACAAACAAAGATAATTAAAGCGAAGTGACGACAAGAAACAAAAACTCGACATTTAATTTGCGCGAAGGCTCTTGCTGGCGCTATCCCGCAAGGCTCATTACATGAAATTAAGTTAGAGAGACACTAGAAAAATAATGGTAGGATCACTTCATTGGATGAATATTCAAGATGGCCGCCGCCGTGCAGGGCGACGCGTCGCGAGGATAATTAAAAATAATTATAAAACCCGGGCCGCACTCGCGACCCCATTGAATTAATAATTCGCGCGTAGATTTCGAGAAGAATCCTCTAAGGAAAGTGCGATAGATGAATATTATTCAAATTCCGCGTCCTCGTAAAGGCGCCATGTTTGAGTTGGAATTTCCTTCGCGTTTGGCGCTACGTGACGGTGAACGACGAACTGAATTTGTTTGTTCGTATTTTGCGCAATGCGCTATAAGAAATCACATATTCACTACATCGGGAGCCGAATGAAAGCCAAATATCATTTATATCAAGAGGTAGCGTACTTACGTAAGAAAATATACGAATAAATTGCGTGTCATCGTGGAATATAGAAATGTATGTTATCTGGCAAATAAACACGGCAATATTAAACACTTCCCTTTTCAGGTAAAATTCCTTCCATCATTTTTGTTCACAGTGTCCCTATTATTAAAATAATTGAGATAGTGATGGTAAAAATTTGCACTGGCATGGCAGCTTTGCATACCTTATGAATGAGACTAGATTAATGTTTGTTCCCTTAATGTTCCGCTGAAATATCGTCCACTATAGAATAGCTAATTCGAATTTCGAAATTAAAACATTGATCACCGAATATTTTACCAAATTCCCGTTCCAAATACAAACTGTCAGGAGCTCGATAAATACTTGATCCGGAAACGGAAGCTATAGCAACGTACCTGTAACAAAGAACGTTAGTTAGCAAACCAATTACTATTCGGAATTCGCCAGTTCATATTGTTCTAGTCGCCGATGCGGCCATACAATGTATTGGAACCATTATTGGTTGGAAGCAACGAGCAAATTGCAGAGCTTCGGTATTGTTCAAATCTGACCGGTGCATATCTTTATTGCTTTCAGTCTGCTTGAATAACATATTGGCAAAGTACGTTGTAATTCCGCTAAAACCTATTTTATAACATTTTAAAACTCGTGATGTAAACAAAAATAAAGGAGAAACATAGGCGTACGTAACCACCAATAACATTATATAAGAAATGGAAACGAGTTAATTGGAATTATTTTATTTTTACAACAGATTCGACATTCAGGTATTATTGTAGATGCATAAATACACAAAAAAAAATTGTTTTATAAATTTTATAGACCGTAATTTCAATCTTTATTATGATACAGCTAAATTAAAAATACTTTCTACACGACTACCATAAAAAGTAGCCTAATTTTTTAGGGTACAGGGGCATTTATATGAACTACCTTTATTGCCACTTGTTTTCAGTGCTCAATCTAATAACTAGAATTCCCAGTGAAACGTAGAACGGAGCTGCTATATAACTTTATTAGAAGCATAAAGAAAAAAGCTTGGAGGCATGTACTCTACTCCAAATAAGCATTTCTTATTCCATATTCCGGCAGTGTGCATGCAAAGGAGAGAGATAACTTTGTGAGGAGCTACTAACTGCACACAGAGATAACTTGCTTGAGCACGAGTAGAGAAACTAGGACATATATTATAAACTATAGGGGCATGTGCAGGGATCAAGGTATATAATACAGGATGTAAAACGAATTATAAAAAGGAATTTGGAAAATTTAAGTTCAATTTATGCAGGTTTTCAGTCTAATCAACTATCCCAAAACTTTTCCCGGAACCGAAAAAAAATACTGTCGAATTAATATGACTATGACATCCATAGAAAATAACCTACCTCGCCTAAAGGATTTTGTATGAGTATGTCGAATGTTTTTTTGCGTCCAACAAAAGTTCATTTGTGGAAGTTGCTCGCAGCCATTAACTGAGCATATCCTTTCAGTATTTGCTAGCCCGTCGTTTACACCCTGTATAATCTTACATTATACTTAAAATTGGAATATTAAAATATACAGTCCTACGATTAAATAAAAAAGAAATAAACTATTTCAGAAATACTCTAATTATTTATTGCATCTTTTCTGTAGCCTCAACGAAGCAATTCTAAAAGTTTACTCTCCACTCCACTAGCAAAAGAAAATAAGTAGGTATAATATCACTGCCAATATCACAGATGCTAGATGAGTTTTTCATCTACCCGCAAAAAATACGAAATAAAATGTTACAGTGCTGCCAGCACACGTATCGCGCGAACACACTGCATCGTCTGCGTCGCTTGAACACGGAAAATGGAAAATGATATTTTCTTTTTTTCACAACTCAAAGGCGAACTGATTCCTCGCTGCTCCATAAAAATAATACTCAAAGATGTAGCGAATATTCTAGACGATTTATGATTTAAAAAATCGTAAAGGAGGCACTGCTGTACCTTTGGTAAGGATTTTAAAATCTTTACACTACTTTATTTTATTAAGTCAGCTCTTATATTTCTATATGAATATTATAAAATTTTTTTATTGTATGTATTTTGACTATATTTTATGGGTATTGTCCCTAAAATAAAGAACTATAATTTATCAGAAAAAAAATACCGTTTCACCCCTGTCTCCTTATTGGCATTATTATAAGAATAATAAACAGGTTTGGTCCCACATTGGGGACAGGCATTGGATAGATGTAATTATTGAATTACGAATAATGAGCAACACTTCTTGTGTGAGGTTCTTATGCGATCGGTAAGTATGTAAGACGGTTCTGATCATGTTAATAAGAATTCTTAATCATAGTCTATTTATTATTAGGTACCTACCGTACCTACATTCACTACTACATAATTACTCTATACTATGAACGAAAACTACCCCAACAACTTCTCGTCTGTCTGAACCAGAAAATAGCATTTCTAAACACACCCAACAGAAACTTTTGAGGTACTTCTCCCGGAGATTAAATCCTTCAGAATAAGTAAGTCTTCCTTTATGAAAGAATAAACCCGATATCAAAGGAATATTTGAGGTCATTACCGGCGCTTCCTCTTACAAAAGGATTTAAAAACAATTTCTTTTACAAAAAACAACTTTGATAATCGCTGCGGGCTGTAGAGATCATTTCCGTTGCCTACTTTTTTTAACTTTGTCTTTACTTGTTCTATTCCGTTAAAATGCTCTGACGTGTTGATGGCATGCCCGACATAGAATATATGTTCCAAAATATATATTCTTTTTATTTTAAATATTGTTTCAATTTTTTATGAAAACCTGACTGACTGTATGTATTATTAGAAGATTAATTATTCATATCAAAGTAACATATTAGTAGCAATGAAAGATTGAACATAAGGCAAGAGGAAGATTTTAACTTTGACTGGCTTAAATACAAACCTATAAAAAGTCCAATACCGAAATTAATACCTCCATTTCATCGATTCACAAAATAATTTCTGAGTTAATTACGTGAACGCGAATGAACGTAAATGAATCATGTCACAGCTTTAATCCTCATGAAACCACATTACATCAAAACACGGAGACAAATTCATGTATCAAATGATGCAAATAGAAGCTCTAAAGAGGGTTGGAGGTTTGGAACCGTTGGAGGTTGCATAAAGTCAAACCTTGTCCTACATTGGCCTACATGTGTAGTGGGTCGCTTGGCAAGCCGACAGCCGAGCCTGGAATCCTGCCAGTTCCAGGGTAACCTTTCCAATACTGCGGACTACGCCACAGCATCCAGAACATTCAGAACGACTGGGCATTCGTTTGCCGAGACTTTTATTGCGCAATAATTAAACCATTGATACTAGAACTAGGAGGTTTAGTGTGCAATCGACTTTAGGTGTGCTAATGTGAACTAGGCAGGCTATAGAGGTTGATGACGTCATAGATTGTGTTTTGTTATTTCGATTGCTATATAGGTACAAATTAGTTTTTTTTTATTGGTAAAATCTTGAGTATATGACGTATTTTGACATAGGTTAAGAAATACTTACCCTGATTTTTAATTTATGTTTGTACTAAATACATGCACAAATTAAAGCTCTTTTTCCTGTCGGTCGGGGAAAATAGATGAATACGGAAAATTTACTGCATAAATATTCTTTCTTATACTGTAAATTTGTTTACAGATCAATATTTATTATAATAAATTGGAAGGCAGCTTCTACAAAACCAGCGAAATATTTACTTTTAATTCAACCAAAGCTAGTATTCAAGTATTATTCATAGATAAAGTTCCATTCTGGAAATTGTCATGAAGGTTAACATAATAATAATAATAATAAAAATATATTTATTTGGTTCTCCACATTTGATTTAGAATGTTACATTAAAAAGGGTCATCAAGGAGGATATGTACTTGTGGAGACTGGTGCCTGAAATAGACCTAGGTCTGTGCTTCAGGGTCACCAGAGCCCAGTTGTACTACCCGGATATCTGTGGGTGTTTGGAGGACACCTTACAAGGAGAATTTTATTTAAAATTATAACCCATTAAGCTTACGAACCCAGGTTACCTAGGTCGCCCTAGGTCAGCTACAGTAGACCCGCCAAATGTGCGGACATTCTTTTTGTCGACTTTTATTGAACGAGAGTGGAATCTATTGGTGCTCTCGACCACTAGAGAGACCTATATATATACTCAATGAAACTCCAGTTACAATCTAGCTAGACAGTTAAACATATAGGAGTTTTATTGTGCCAAGAATTAAAACGCTTACACCCGTTTGCACTAAACTATTTAGGTGAAATTTAGTGAAAATTTTGTTTGCTAGTACCCTTCAGCTTTTTTTAAACTGCTTAGTTTCTGCCTACCTTTATGAGCCCAATTAGACTGTTTGTTAGTGAAAACCAATTTTTTTTTAAGTTTAGTTAGCTGTCTTTCTTAACTACGAAAAGCCTAAGACAAGGTTAGTGCAAACGGGTGTTAAATATAATAAAATTAAGACAAAGGTGGATTGTTTGTATGATCACCGAAATTGTATGAAATTTTAATAGTATCGCTAAAAAGCTCCGATAAGCTTCCAGTGCACATAGATTTTAAGACTTCACAAGAAATATGTTTTTAATACAAATAAATCTACCTGCTCACTTTCGTGGGGATTAAGGTAACCTAGTACGAAATTGATCTGCTAAGAAAGGTTACAAAGAGCTCGAGTCAATATTAAAAAAAATACATATTCATGATCCGTAAGATTTCCAATTTTAAAAGCTTGTTACATAAGCAGATATTTCATTAAGTATCTCTTGAACTCATAATATTGCTACGGATTCTTTCGTTTAATAAAATGTAAATAGACGTCAGGAGGAAATATAAAATTACAAATTTTAAAACCAAGGACTGAATACAATTTTTACGTAGTTATTGGCCGGCAGGGCTTCCTGTGACGGAGCGGAAATGAGTTCCATCCCCTTCTCCCCCTTCTACCCTCACCCCCCCGTCGGGACAAGCAAACCCGAGTCATTATTAGCTTGTCGGAAAATCCATTTGACCCTATTCTCGTCTCAGAACGTACACCTCGAGTTTTTAAACGAGTTTGCGCTGAGCGCCGCTTTATATTTGTTTGGTGGAATTTACACGAGTGTAAACGACTCACCCCGCCGACATTGATGTTGGTTGGAGACGTTCAAACTAATTTCTTAATAACAAGGAGCTTCACGTAGCTCCTCAGAGCTTCATTAGCACAGCATTCAAACAAACGTCTCCGAGTAAAGTTACAATTTCAAAACTTGAAGACGTAATGCGAGTCGCTTTAATACTTAGAACTGCAAAGAAGTTTATAATTTTTCGCAACTTAAATATGGTGCCAGAATAAATTAAATCTTTTCAAGCAAGAAGTTTGTTGAAAAGAGTCTCAAGTCATCAGCAGAGCTTATTAGCATACGACACGAGTGCAAACACGCGCCAAGTCTGGCAAGCCCTTAAAGAGATTAGAAGTCACAGACGACACCACCGCCCACGCGATTACAGATTCAAACCGCGCAACACAGAACCTATAAATTTTACCCAAACAATAATGAATGCCTCCTTTATCTCCCGCAATAATTCCGGGGTATGATAGAAGTAGGCCACAATTCCATATATGACTTCTATATGCATAAACTGCTATCTGTATTTACGATATGTGAATTCGATTAATTTTATTATTGGTCAAGTTAAGGATCGCTATTACATTTACGTACATGTGAATATTTCTACTTTACCTATGTTTTGGATGATAGCCAGTAGATCAAACCTAAATAATTGCTTTGTGTGATTTATTGATGGGAATAAACATTGCTTGGGTATCCGTTTGGTTACTGTATCCTGCCTCAATCGCGATTAGCGTAAACGGACCGGAACTGAAATTTGTATCCCAGATAATTTACAAATGGATAGCTAAATCCTGTCTACATTTGATGGATGTAGTAGGCACTTAAACTACGCCCGAATGGATAAGGATTGAAATTTTGCCCATGGTCGTAAACTATCAAAAAAATTACTATCATCATAAGAAATGGTATTGGTCTTAAACTACACCCTGATTAGGGGTAGGCTCGAACCCCTTGGTGAGGACAATACTATGAGCTGTTAACGAATTGGTCTTTAATAAAAAAAGCAAGGATAAAAAAAAAATTCATAATACAGAAGACGGGCAGGTACTAGGCTCACATGGCATACGAGGAGATACGGATGAGAGGAGGCACAAAACGCTAGTGCGCGCCGCGAGCCCTCGACTCGTCGAGCACCGGCAGTGATTAGAGCGCGCTAACAAAGCGCGGAGGGCCCTTAACCTACATGCTCCGTTTCACAGCGCGACACTCCTCGCGGCCGCTGTGAGCCCAGTACCAGCCCACTCGTGCGCCGGCTAATCTTACTTTGATACTTATTCCGTACAACTTCAAAAATTCCTTGGAAATAAAAAAGCCCCTTCCAACCCACCGTCCACCTCTCGAGACCGACCACCTGGGTGAACGGTCGAAAGTTTTTTTTACTACCTTACACCAATCAGTAATTGCACTGAAAACCAGTGATGACAGTCCACCTCCAAAGGACTGACAGAAAATCATCAACATTTTATTATTTCCAAAACAATTCACTCGCGCCATCTCCGGGGTCATTCAAACCTCCCTTATCAAGATTTTACAGTCGATCTCAAACAATAAAATAAAGGGCTCATAATATAAACGACAGCATAAAACTGGAGAACAAGCAATGCATAAAAGCGACAATGTAGCGAGAGAGCCAGCTGTAGATTTCCTAGATAGCGGCGAGAAGCTGGCGCGGGCGTTTTGGTTTTATTTTACAAAACTAGAGGAGCCGCGGAGGCTTTACGGCAGCCAGGAGCGGCAATAAAACGGCATTTAATAAAACCCAACTAGAGACTGGCACGAGCTTCAACGGCAGTGCATGAAACGGGGACTGTATCCATAAGACATGCTCGAGTCGCCTTCGATCGCAGACATTTGAAGGAAAGGAAGCAAACAAAGATGTTGTTAAAATTCTTACAGCAGAAAAAATTCTTTAAATTTGAATATTACAACAGTTCAACTATGTTTTTTTTCTTTGTTACAAGGGTGTTTTAAGGGCATTCCTAAACCAGTGAATGCGGTTGACCCGAGTTGCTCTTTGTTAGAAAATAATAAAAATTATTTGTTTAAGATTTAGTTCGTAAATAACTTCATTCTTGTGCCGAGTTGAACCGAGACATGATGTTTAAACGATCATTTAGCATTTGTTTTTTTATACTAAAATTATTTTCAAACGGGTTTTGAACCTCTGCCCTCTATCTAAGTTTATTGTTACGCTTAAACATTCACGTGCATCTAAATTAAAAATAGGTTCTATAAGTCCGCTTAAAGATTCCAAAATATAATCATTGATGATAAAGAAAGTGGATAAGGACCTACGCAAACTTTAAAGGACGGAAGACGACTTGAAGTGGCGCGAAACAGAAGGACGTCTTTTGAAGTTTGAGGCTGAGCCCTCTTGGGACCACTGAGCCAGCGAATCGGCCAAGTAGTGTATATTAATAAGATCTAGTGACTTTCTACTGCAATCCTTTCGAAAATAGGTCAAAAAAATAGTGTCTGATCGTCATTGTCACCTGAAAGTTTTTGTACCCATATGTTTTTGCCTATTTGCGGCTAGCATACTTTTATCAAGATTATTATAAGTACCATTGTTACTACTTATAACATCCTTGACTATTATTTATATTTGTGCTATTTGTCCAAAATTGCGATGATCCATTTCCGATTCGTCTAATGTAATGGAAGTCAGCCTTGTGACGTAATACTTTTGATTGAAGATAATATACTGATTAAAGTGCTCCAAGTGAGTCAACTAAAACTAGATCATACGTGTAGCGTGACTCTACATTTTAGTATGAACAATACTATACTGTCTTAAATCTTTTTGATCAAATATTGAGCTATACAAAACGCTAGATAACTAGATTTGCATATACATATAGCTAAGAAAAGATTTTAGATTTTTATGAACCTTTTGTCGTCATCGTCGTTTCGAAATATTTTAAATTACAAATAGATATACATTTTTGGTAACTTTAATGATAATTTTGTTTTGAATACTATTATAACAAAATTAGTCAACAACTACTTACTTTACTTACTTACTAGTACTACTTTACTCTATTACTATTTTACTTGGATTACTTTGCCCGAAAAATAAGCCTATTGATTGCTATCCAAAGAGGGAATGATGCCAGCCTTGTGGGAACAATCATGCTTCGTGGAGACGCGTTCGTTGGAACAAGTTTTTCACTTGTATATGCATGATAAATGATTATTTATTAAGATATTTTAGTATTGAACTCTATGTAATTAAGTAATATACTTATAAATTAATCAAAGATTTTTTTCTAAATATAGATAGAAAGAAACGATCAATCCAACAAAAAAATAAAAATAGAGCGCCTACTTGTGGCGCCAATTCAAAACTTTGTATCAAAACAGACCCTTTGTACATGTACGTATCATATCCAAGATATCATCGTCAGTAGTTATCATCCGCAAAGTACCCTCGATTGATTCACAGTGGGATGCTGGCACGTGTTATGCAATAACGCTGTATCTCCGTCGCGAAACGGAACTTTGATACGCGGTAATAAAACCGACGCATGAGCACCCTAGTGCTGTTATTACACCCATTATATCGATATCAAGAATGTTACTCAGACTGCTCAGACATTTACATTTTATATTGAAAATAGAAGATCAGAGTGTCATTTGATTTCTTTAAATATGTGGGACATTTGGTTTTTGAATCATTATCATTTTAGCCGAAAGACATCTACTGCTGTACAAATGCCTCCCCAAAGATCTCCACGATGATCGGTTCTTGAATGGGAAAAGATTCTTGAATGGCGGCCGCGCGCCGGAAGACATATCGTGGACAGGACCCCCACATGGTAGAAAAACGATCTGGTAATACTTGTACTGATGTCGAATACAAATTTATCAAGTGGGTGATAGAGTTCTGAATTATTACATGAATTAACAACCATATTCGATAATCTTACACATCAAGAAAATATCGCAAGGAAACACACACTTTCGAAAAAAATCTAAGATTGTATTTGAAATTGAGCAACTCACGTAGCCTTTGATAACAACCGTAGCCTCTGATAACGAATTGACAATATTATGCCCTTTTTCTACCTACACAAAGCTCGTAAATATAGCATTTTCTACCACACCACTTCTGACTCTATGTGGGATGTACTACATCCCTTCAGTAATAAAAACGAGCGCACGCGAGTTGTGACGTAATTACTCGAGCTGCGAAGGTGCGAGGCAACTTCGCGCTCGTAATTCGTTCCTAAACTCAGTTAATACCACCCTTGACAAGATAAATTCATTAAACGTGAACACTGAACACCTCTGCCGAGATCTGGTACCCTGCTACCACCCTCAGACGATTGACGATCAGCTTCGACGGGTAATAGCGTCGTCAATATAACATACGGGGTGCAGAAATATTAAGTACAAGGGTTGGCAAGATAAGCAAATTTCAAAATTCAAAAGGTGGTTGGCAGAAAGAATGTTTACAAAAGACATTTTCCATAGGATAGGTCAGAGCTATCCATGGTTAGCCGTGGAGTAGAACGACCAGAAGAATCTCCATGTTGTCTCGCATTCTTTCAAATATCTTATAGAATATTTTACTGGTAAAAAATAGTGACAATGTAAAGCAAGAAAATGTAAATGCGTGAAAATACATCATTAATGAGATTTATAAGACTCTTGTGTATTTAAAACTCATGTAAAGTGCAATAAAGTGAAAATAAATAAATTTGTAATTTTTATTTCCTCTTTCACGTAGCGCGAATACGACTACATAATTAGTAATTTCCCCTAAATACAACGCACATCGTTTGGCTTACTTCAAGTTTTCTGCCTCGGGTATGTATTAAACGTGACAATATTTGCAAATAACAATGAAATTCATTAAAGATTGCAGCATCAGAATGGATTCTGATAAAATGATAGATTCGAATTGCCACAAAATTGTCGGATTGTCACGTTATAGGGTCTCTTCAGGTAGGTCTTCTTTTCAAGTGATGATCTTACCTAAACGTGTCTAATTGCTTATTGTTCATTAGTCTAATATAATCTAAAATAATAGCGGTTCACGACAATACCGATTCGACAAGGATCCAATACGTACAAATTAAGCTCAAATTACAAGGGAAATTGGTTGTACATACATATAGGTTAAGCAAGTACGTACATATAATATTACAAGTGTTGCGGTGTTGTAGCCGGTTTAATTAAGTCACATAGTAGTCCTATAGTAGTCATATAGCAGCAACGTCTATAGCTTGTTCTTGAAGTGTTATTGGTAATGTTATTCGGTATCGGAGCCGCTTTACGAGTTTTCCCGAGTTATTAAGGAGAAACGACAAAGATTATTTCGAGTTATTGAGGGCGATAAAGAGTAAGTCGAAACAATAATACTTACTTAATGTTCTGGAATGTTTTGAGTACAAACATTTGCTGGTTTCAGCTCTTAATTTGTATGAAAACGACTTAATTGTAATGTTTGTTTAAGAAAATGTGTAATTGAAGAATATTTGTGTCGTATTTCTATTGTAAATGGGTAAGTGTGCTTAGTCGTTGCTATTAACAGCTCATATATACAGGGCGTCCCACGGCTATGCCACATGGAGGGAAAGTACCTTAAATATTGTACGTAGAACATTTTACTGAAAGAAGACATTATTTTATTTCTAAAAACTATCAAAACTGCATTGATACATTTTTTTACAATTACATGGTTGAACCGGGAATCGAATACGAGAAAAAAATATATCCTGCAGTTTTATCATACCGATCAAAAGGCTTCATCATAAGGGTTATTTTTTGCTAAATAACATAGTGTCAGAAATAAAAGGAAGACTATGTATTTTAACATTTTTAATACAAAATTTATCAATTTTATCAAATGTTCGAAATGATCCGTTGAATACAAATCACACTCTTTATTTCACTCCCTGTCGATTTTTTAACTTGTTGTGGTGGATATTTAGAATAATACGTCTAAGTTCTGTTTGTAGCTCATGGACACTTTCATACCGGTTCTTGTAAACTAAATTTTTAGACATAATCCCATTTAAAAAATCTAACGGGACTAGATCTGGCGATCTCGGCCGGTCACATCAAATGTTAAAATTCATAGTCTTCCTTTTGTTTCTGATACTATGTTATTTAGCAAAAAATAATCCTTATGATGAAGCCTTTCGATTGGTATGATAAAACTACAGGATGATTTTTTTTTCTCGTGTAGCGGGTTCGACTCCCTGTTCAACCATGTAATTATTACAAAATGTATGAATGCAGTTTTGATAGTTTTTAGAAATAAAATAATGTCTTCTTTCAGTAAAATGTTCTACCTACAATATTTAAGGTACTTTCCTTCCATGTGGCATAGCCGTGGGACGCCCTGTATATGTCCCCCCTACTTAGGGGCTTGAGCCCACCCTGAAATCAGGGTAAATTGCTCTTAGACGACCACTGGCCTAGTGCGCGTTGGTAAACTTCACACACAACATTTGAATTACTTCGCAGGTGTGTGGTGCAGGTTTCCTCACAATGTTTTCCTTCACTGTAAGAGTGTCAAATAAACCTAAACGTAAAAATACTTTTTATTTTAATAGAATTATTAACTCACAAACTTAAGTAAGTACAACTCACAAGATATACGTATTACGTACTTAATGAAGTTCGTTCCGAAGTCAGCTCACCGCATTATTAACACGGACCTTCCCATTAAAAGGGTCACCGCTGCATTCCAACTTTAACTACTTCCATTTTCGCCATAGCTCTCCCATAGTTGGCGACAACACGACTTGTGTAAAACCAGTTTAAAGCAGTTTATAATGATATTGTTAGGCATATTGTGAATATAATTTTTATCAGAAATGTTGAATTGGTCCATTAAAATATGTCATTATTATGGTAACGACAAAAAATTTACCTTAGCTGACAATTTTTCTATTGCTATTTTTATAGGCTCTAAATAGAATACGCACGACAAAATTATGTCTGTCACGCGTGGACTAGGCATGTTAGGGAGGCTGGTCTGCTAAACAAAAAATAAAATAAAAATGTAAGTATTACTTGCTTGTTTGCAATTTTTTTACATAGAATTGAAAGATAAAATTAACTAAATTATTATCAGCCTAGCTGTCTGAAACCTCAGGGTTTATCTTATTTTGAGTCAAATGGCGGCGTAGACTTTTTGACACGTGATTCTTATATATATTTATATCATAGTGCAAAATACAATAGCTTTTGTAACCCTATAAAAGAGTGAAGAGAACTCTTAAAAGACGCAACGTTCTTTCCGAATCGTAAAGCCTGGTTCACATTTACCCCCAAGACACATAAAGTCGCGGCCACACTCGCTATTTTAAAACGAGACGCTAAAACGATATTTTATTGCCGTAGTAAAAGCTTTACATGCTGAGTGCAAAAATGCAACTTTACTGTGTGATGACAAAATAAGGGGTACGATTTTCCCCAAGTTAAGGAACAACTGTCGCAATACATAAAATATTTCAGTAGGTAAAAAAGTACATTTAATCTGGGAAGTATAGTAATAATTATTATTCTTTTATACTTATCATTTAGTAACATATTTTTAAAATCGCTACAAGCATTTTACTATAAACAAAACACACACACACATACTATTGTGTTGGTTGATTGATGAACTTGGTTGGCACCTTTTGGTGGTTATTAATGCTCTTATTTCACCGAAAATTATTTCTTGTAACGTAAAGTATTACACATTCACTTAAAAAACTCATTCCAGTCTGGCCTTGGCCCTCCAATGTCCCATTCAATGTTTCAGGGAATAGCTAAAAAGCACTACCCCTTTACACGTGCTCTATTACGCTGCAATAAAGTTACTTTTACTTATTCATTCCTTCTACTACTACCTTCTTCTTAACGGAATCTTTCCTCGAACGTAACCCACACAACAAGCAAGCAATAGAATAAATTAAAGTGAGATTGTTTGAATGGGAATAACCCATTGTCTTCTAGTTTGATTTAATTTTCTTCTGCTGGAGAGATTGTGTTTCTGACTTATTATAATCAAATGTCAGATCTATCTGTCTTACCTACCTTTCACCCAAATCTGTTTAGTTTTAAAGGTTACTGTTATTATTTTCAGATGTTTGATTTTTTTATATGTATAGGTTTATTGTTTATAGCGTTGTGTAAATAAATTAAATTTACTGTTTAACAAAACAAAAAACTATCATTTAAACTTACGAACAACAAATTTTAATGATTTTTTTTCTTATTTAAAAAAGCATTTTATCTATCATTCGTCCAAAGTACATGTACATGTCTTTATTATACGTAAAACTCGGTCACATGCCAATCCTTAGTGGAGACAAAGACAAAATAGAGGAATGCATAATAGAAAAAAATATTGGCACTACATATTTATAAGGTAAATGGGACTGTGAACGCCCCGCGAGGACCAAAAGTGGACATATTAATGAAAGACCGAGGGATAACGAATGTAAATAGTATGCCGAGTATTATAATTGGTGTCGTGTACCCGATCCTAACGTTTCGGGATGGCTTTTAATCAAATTTGCACTGTTATGTTGTTTTAAATTAGTTAATATGGCCCTTTTAGAGGAATGATTTCGTTTCCGTGGATGCCGAGCTGTTTCCGCCTTTTTGATGTTTGGAAATATGTTATTTTCATTAATTATTTTCAAGAATCATAACCCTTCCTTTTCGCTTTGCTAGGGTGTTTTTCTATTCATATGTCATGTTATTTATTTAAAGGTTTTAATAACCTAGAGTGAATATTGCATAAAATTACGTTTTTCTGACGCAAGCAGAGTACCTAAAGTATTAAAATCCTTCAACTACATACATACAATACAACACTTTGAAAGGACTGCCCGCCCACATCAAATATCAATTTGCCTTTGAACAAGCGCCTGTGGAATCTCTCACAGAACGTTGTTCCGTATACATGCCCTCAATAAAGCTTTAGTTAGACTCCTACATCGAACGGATACGTCACTGGGATATTCCGAAGCTTTTTACATTCACATTATACCAGGACGCGTTTGATAAATTTTACATTTTGTACAAATAGCTTATATCTTGCAAATAGCTACAATGTGGCAATTAGAGTAGAGAGTGCTAATAAAAAAAATGTAGTATATATTATTATTTAATTTAAATTATGTATTTCTGTAATTAATCTAAGTAGGTATATGAATAAAATATGACTGAATATGTAATAGTAAGAATTGGATTGTTAGTATAACTAGTATTATATTATCTGTATCCTATCTATCCGCGCGCCGGAAGACGTAGTGTGGGCAGGCCCCCCACGAGGTGGACCGACGATCTGGTGAGGGTCGCGGGAAGCCGCTGGATGCGGGCAGCGCAGGACCGATCATTGTGGAGATCCTTGGGGGAGGCCTTTGTCCAGCAGTGGACGTCTTTCGGCTGAGATGATGATGATGATGATGATGATATTATCTGTGGTATCTTATATATAAAAATGGATTGCTGTTCGTTAGTCTCGCTAAAACTCGAGAACGGCTGAACCGATTTGGCTAATTTTGGTCTTGAAATATTCGTGGAAGTCCAGGGAAGGTTTAAAAGGTAAGAAAAAAAAAGAAAAGAAAAAAAAAAAACAACGCGGTCGTATAGCCGCGGGCGGACAGCTAGTAATGAATATACTTGTTACAATATGCACGCTTTAAACCTTTTTACAACACTTACTTACTACACTGTGTTTTGTATTTTTAAGAACAAAAATAAAACAACAAAAGTATTTCTTTCTCAGTTCCATTTCCGTCTACAAATTAAAAAAGTTGCAGCCGCAGCCACAACACAGTTTGGCTCTCAGTCATTCTCACACACAATTTCTCATGCACTTTGGCAACTCAGTTTCTTAACTTCCGAGTTCTTTTTGGCATCTAGACTGTAGTTGGCAACACTGGCGCATTATTCTTGCCGTTCTTGCTAGAGTGAAAAATGAATTTCCCTAGTCACTGACTCTTAGGGAGATAAATTGCTGCCGAATCATTTAGCGTCCTCTTTGTTGCGCTTTTTAAAGCGGAATTCTTAACATTAAAAACTAGCAGACATTCAAATACTGCGCTTATATGGATAATTAGAAGGGTAGGTCGATCTATAATTAAAAATAAAAACGGAGTAAAACAGCCAAGGGGTCAATTTCGGAACTTAAATTGAATTGTCATCTCCATAGCAACGCCAATTAAATTAAATGAAAATATTTTTTATTGCACACAAACAGAAACACAAATACAGATATAAATATAATACAGAAATTTTGGTTGTGGGTAATATAAGGTAGATCAATTCGCACTTCTGAAAGTGCGCATTTCTTACCTATTTCTTAGAACACGAAATTGTTTTTAGTAAATTAATAAGTAGAGCTAAGATTTAAAAAAGATATGTCGTTACCGATACCATACATAAACAAACAAAAATAAATTTGCATTGAGACATCAGTTTCCATAAAACGAAACTGTTTTATTCTCAAGAGAACACACTTTAATGGGCCTTAAACTATTATGGGGTCTCAAAAATTCCCAGGACATTCCTTAAAAACGTTAGCGGAGGCCTTGAAAGTTCATCATAACATGATTAGGGCCCGCGTGGACTCACAAAGGGCCAATGGAGCGGCAAATAGGCCCTTCTAGCCCACTGACTCACTTGGGAAACTAATCTCGTCCAAGGATGAACAGAACTTTTAAATCCAGAACTTAGATTGCGCCGGAGTCGGGGATCAGAAAGAAATAGTTCGGACAGTTGGGATTAAAATTTCCTTTTGGGTGGTTTTAGATGTTCTTTTAGATAGAGAAAGACATTGATCACAATCTACATAGTAGGTACATTAGTACCTACACTTAAAAAAGTGTGGAAATAGTTTTTTAAGGAAGTGATATAAAAATTGAGATCATTAAGACTTAGATGCCATTCAAAGCGTTAAAATGATAAAAACTACACCGACAGAGTTCATCCGACTCCTCTTATAATTTCTTGCTATAGGAATTACAACACTTTTTTTCCAAAATCTTTTCATTCTATTTATAAAACCAATTAAAATAAACAGTAATATCTATACATATTAATATATTAAAGGATCTAGTATATAGAGTAATACAAAGTGTTATAACACCTACCAAAGCTAAAGTAGCTACATAACCTAACAAAAAGATGCAACGCCTGTGGAGTTTCTTCCGGCGAGTTCTTCTCCACAGAAGACAGCCAAATTGGGAACTCGCTTCGACGTCGAAAAGTGATTTGTAAAATCTTTATTGTACACAAAATAAAATTATACATTTAGTATAAACGGAAGTATACAAGGGCGAGCTTATCTCTAAATAGAGATCTCTTCCAGCCAACCCGTAGCAAATGTGAGAGAACTATACAGACATTGCAGGGACAAGGCTGTGTACTTAATCGAAAATATAATACTTATCATTACACGCACCATACTTACAATACAAATAAAATAGTCATATAAACATACATACTACTACATGTATATAAACACACACACAAACAATCTTACTTCGAATAGAAACTTTTTGACTTTGACTTTAACAGGTAAACTAGTCAATACTTGAAATTCCCTCTAGGCTAGTATTCCTACTCCAACTGTGCTACTGGTATGCAGTAGTGCAATGCAGTTCTAAAAATAGACATCTGGGAATATGAGAAAAACAAAGAACATAGTCCCTATAATTGAACCTCACCGTTCGGAGGATTCACCCGTACAGCGAACACCACGTCAAACGAACACGTTAATCTTGAAAAATATGTAGTACAGTCTGATTCAGAGTTAAGTATCCAATCCACCCTGGCAAAATCTATGTATTACTGTACTAAACTAGGAAACAATGTCTGAATGGTGATTGTCAGAGACAAATGTTGTAACAAGTTGCTCATGTGCTTTTCGGGGGTTTTGTAAATCGCTGAATTTGTAATATTTTTTATCTTTTTCGAAAGTATAAACAAAAAAAACTTTATTTAGCAAAAAGCACTAATAGACTAGATGTTATTTCATGTTATACTCTTCGTCCTTGGAAATATATCTTTAATACAGCTATAAGAGCAAATTCCATCCTAATATGTCCTTGGAAATATATCTTTAATTCAGCTTATTTTAGGAGCAGATTCCATTGTAATATCGCTTGCTGTTCTGTTCACTGTACCAAGGACGTCTGGCAATTATTTACCGTTGTCGCAACCTGTTTTAACTTTTTAACTCTCATTGCCCTCAGCTTTTTTAACCTGATTGCAGTCGCAGAGCGAACTAAAAATAGTGGGCCATTTAACTTCTGGAAACTAAATAAAAAGTGCAGCGGAACTCGTTTTATTGGATCACCTAGACTTGTTTTGCAAGTTATTTCTAAAGTCTTTACATTGTACTTTTATTATTGTTTATGTATCATGTTCAGCAAGTAAACGAAATTAAATCTCAATATTTACTTATAAACAAAAAAGACATAAAAAGGGTACTTTATACACGTGCGTGAATATTACATCCCCATGGGAATTTGGCTTTTCCTGAAGGGTTGGGAACAAATGTCTTTTTCAAAACTGCTTTTTTTCAATTTATCTTCTTTTCCACTTGCCATTTCAGGAAACTTTATAGTTACTGTGCTTTGACAAGCAAACCTAACAAAATATTTTCCCTTTTTTATCAAACTATCATCATTTTACAACAAAGAAAGCGTGCGTCATAGCCGTAATCCGTTGAAAAAAGCTCCTACAAAAGTATGACGTAAAAGGAATTTACTATCGAAAATTGCAATTTCATAAATAAATATCAGGTGGAATATTCTCGAAGAACGTCTTGGTTAGCTCGTCGCCTCTCGACGTGTAAGCGGCTTATGGTAATCCCGAAGGCTGGGTGCGAACCACTAGTCTAAGAGTACACTCCTGCCTGCCTAGGTGTACTGCTACCGATATTGTGTGATGCTGAGTTATGTTTGTGGGTGTGAGTGCTATGATGTGTTGAGCTGATGGATGATGGATTCATGATAACTAAATTGAGGAAATACTTCCATGTGACTAAGACAGCGCTGGTCAAACTCGATTAGGTTTAAAAAAAAAAACAAGTAATACAGGTGTAGAATTGAAAATATTTCAAAATGTTTATGGCAATTTCATCATATAAACGATCATACCCGGGTTGAAAAGTTAAATCATACATCAATTATTGTGTTAGCCTCAAGACTTGGTAGTCCTACATAAATTGCGAGGACAGTAAGCGCCTATTGCAATCCAATCTGAGATCCTACCTGTGCCACTGGTGCTTGGATTAAGGGACATCTTACACGGATTGGGTTGCAAAGGCGTCGAGTGGGGGGCCATTTATTATCTTTCATTTTAAGCGATCGATTCTTGTATCCTATACACAGAGCTATGTTTGTGGGAAACAGCTGAACGATTGGGGTTAAATCTTAGAATAACGAATCTAGAGCGAAGCGCGGTATTCCCACCTATCTGGGAAAAAATAAAAAAGTTATGTTTTCATCATAGATCATTGTTTATGACGTTGCATAATATTATCTTCTTGGTTCGAAGAATTTAATAAGGTGAAGAGTATATTCCTATACTAACCGGGCACAAAGACATATAAATATTTATCACTACGCAAAAGTAGCCGACTTTTAAAGACCAACGCCCTCTAAGACGAATGAATACAAAAATACGCAAAATGCGTATACCTAAAAGTAACTAATCCTTTTGGAAAGGATCCGGGCCCGGATTCAGGGTTGGTATCTACCGGATAATCCGGATATCGTCAAACTTTGCTCACTCTCCCTGGCGCCATACTAAATTCTTCTTTCCTCTCCAACCCAACTCAAATGCTCAGTGAACAAGCAACTTTATTATTGCTTACTGATTCGCCTGGGGCTCGTTATAAAGATTTGGTTGATTGAGAAGTTTAGAGTTTAAATTAAATTTAAAAAATTGAGAAAATCGGTTCATAATTGGCGGAGATATCTAGAACACACACCAAAAAAAACGTATGCGTTGAATTGAAAACCTTTTTTTTTAAGTCGTACTTGTTATTACTGTGTGAGCATACTGTCTGGACCAAATAAGACTTGGCCTAAAGGTCTTGAAACCAGGCCATAAAATAAACAAAAAAAATATAGAGAGGTTTGAAAGCCGCGCTTCATTCTGAGGTAAGCATCAAGGATGTTTATACGATAGTACCTACTTATAACATCCTTGGTGAGTATATCAAAGAAAAAACATAGCAAAAAAATCATTTGTCAATCAGCTCATTAGGTGGAATTCGATATTAAACATCTCTTTATCGTTACAATATTTGTTTTTCCAAGTATCGATATTTTCCTATTCAAGTTTTCGCAGAAAACATATCTACTAAACATGAGAAACGACAATTTCGTTATTTTACCTTTTTTCTCTTTATATTATTTCCAAGAACGAACGGAACCTTCTAGATACAGTGATTTACGTATCCAAGTCGTGGGAGGTATTGTACATATTATTAAATTATGTAACATACAAAACTTCAACTACGTTTTTTTTTTATTGTATTGTATTAAGATGGTAATACACTTTCTATGGTGGATTAAACAAATTTTAAAGTCACTTAATGTTTACTCTTTGTGAATTAAAAATAAAGTTATAATTAGTCATTACCTTAGGTGCGTCTAATAAAGCACAGAATAAATAATAGATAAACGTAAGTACATAAGAATTCGAAAAATAAAAAAAAATTGGTACGGACTCTTTAAATATTGCATACACATAAAAAAATTAATTAAGCCAATTCAAGGCTAAAACTTTACACAAACTAATAACTTAGAAATAAAATGTGCGCAAAGGCGATCATATCGCTATAAAATATATATACTTAGTACATATTTTATTTTTATACTAAATTATTTTACTGTTGTTGCTGACCGTTGACGCTCACTAAATCATTTCGGCAAGCCCGTAAATGTAAGTGTTATTTGTATACTGTTAGAATAATTATAAATATTAGAGAAAATCACTTAGGAACCAAAAAAAAGAAATTCCAGATTTCACTCTTTAATTACCTGCACACACACACACACACAATGTCATGCTCCACGCTGGATCATAGATCGCAGGATCGTCTGATGTGGTTTTAGCTATAGAGATTGTCTCCGACTTGCAGAAATATGTAGTTAATGGAACGCTAAAACGTTATATAACGAAACCGTAAAATTAATTACCCACGCGGTGGACAGAGTTCAAAGACCCTCATCAAGTGACGTGTAATTCGATTAGCGAGGATATTCTGAGGCAATCTTCGCCGTAGCACCCACTCACAACCTGATGTTTTATGTACTCCTGGTATGTACGGCCCCGTATCCTGGTTGCCCTGCCCTTAAAGCACAGGGTCGTGGGTTCGAATTTCGACCAGGGTAAACATTCGTGTGATGTTTGCATTGTGCCTGGCTGGACGTATATATTTATTATCAAATTGTCTGACACTCATAGGGCTGTATCTAGTTTGGGGTTAGATAACCGTGATGTCCTCATTTATATGTATTTATTTATTATAATGTGTTTCCCCCGACATGCTGAGCTTTGAAAATGGAGTACCTGTAAAACTATTTTCAATCGAATATGTATGTAGGATGTCCAAATGCAAAAATCAAAGTAACCAAACGAATAAAAAAAACAATTACAAAATAAACCAGTGGTTTTCATTGAGGATTGCAACCCTGTACGTTTTCATACAAAAGGAAATTAAAATATGCGATTTGAAAAATAAACATAGTTCTTTTGCATCTACAACATTTCCAGTAACTACGTAAACTGTACCATGTTTCTACGGGAAGAAAAATGTTATCTTCTTTTGTATGAAAACTTAGAGGTCCCCAGTCTGCTTTAAACACCCAACTAGTTATGAACTTGTAGGTAAGAAAAAATAATTAGGCCAATACAACCTTGTGGCCTTGTGGCCTTTGTCCAACAGTGGACGTCTTTCGGCTGAGATGATGAGATCATGATGATGAGGTAATAATTATACAAAATGTTGACTCACAAAGATAGTTATAGCACCTGATATGAGCCTTAAGTCATATATCGTTATTCTGAGCCTAAAGCGGAAGGCCGGCGTTGCTCTAAGGCCTAAAGTCAATGTTTAAAAAGTGCCTAACAAAGACACTTTCTCGATTTACTAGGTGATGTAATAATGTCCAAAGGTTAAAAAATAAATTCTTTGAACTCTTTGAACTCGACAAACTTCGTGAAAACAGAATACGCAAATACAGGAAGGGGTTTCCGTATTGTATCCCTGTTTCATTAATAAATAATCGTTCACAATACAGTATACCTAGCTAGAACATTTAGGCACTGAACGAGCGTGTCTAACTCGCTCTTCAAATAAACAGCAGATGTGGTGTTAGAGGTGAGTTGAAGCGGATGCTTAAAACTATCAAAAGGAATATATTTTTAATATTTATATATTTTTATATTTTTAATATATTCTTTTTTTTCTATAAGTTATATATCTATCTCTATCTATAAATTGCTCACAAATTTTTTTAGTGAAATTACAAAAAAATATATATTTAGACTCTATTTCATGGATGAAACTTTATACATCGGAAATTGGTTTTATATACAATTTAATTCCAATCCCACATATATGCCCAAAAATAAGTAATCGGTCTGTGGAATTATTAAATGAAATTCTACGACGATATTACTTGCCTTACCTTTGCTTTTGTAGGGTTAAAACCTGTAGACAAGGTGAGTGCCGCGTCCCGAAGGGTAAAGTGAATTTGCAACATGTCAAGATGCATATTATAATAGCTACTTAGACCGTCCCGCTGTCCGCTCTTTTACTGTGGGTTCCGAACTCAAATAATTCCGTGCCTTGCCAAGTAAGTAGGTAAGTAATAAATATTTAAAGCCTGACCAAAAAAATAAAAAACCGCGCCAAGTGTATATTTTTATATTTATGGCAACAATTTTCTGTGGTAAAATTAGTTCCACTGAAATTCCGCAATATTTTTTATTTTTCTAGTCAGGCTTTATATCCTTTACAAATATAAAAGATCTTAGAGTACCTACACTTTGTATTTATTTGTTTATGTCTTGTTTGTATCTTGTGCTGTTTGTGTCTGTCTTATTAATTAAATTAAGTAAGTACCGCTTATTGCTTACACCGCTCGCTGCATGAAGCTCATTCGCTCACAATCAGCTTCAATAGGGGCAGCGGCACATCGTGTGCAACGGTCAGATGAGTGTGAATATATGTGCACTGTTTCGCACTACTCTGCATTTCGTGAAACAAGAGATTATATTGTTCCTCTTCAGCTATAATACATATAATGTTTGATCCATTATCCTGTCGTTTTCAAAGTGAATGCTCTTAAATTCTATTTTGTATCCTAAGTATAGAGATAGAGTTTTAGTGAAAATAAAGAAAATGAAACAATACTGTAGTGATAGTTTTAAGAAGACACTACGAGAAATTTTGGGCTAAGAAAGCCAGAAGGGAAGTGTTTGCAGGTTTTCTTCAACGTAAGAGCGTCAAATAAATGTATATAATATGAAATGGTTTGACTGAATAGGCTTTAATTTCTATTTTTTAAACTTCCTAATAAAGGTCCCTTTTATCAACCTTCCAACTCACTTGATAAGAGAAAGAAAAGCAAATATCTTAAAATATTTTCAGAATGAAAGGCCATAGAAGGAAAAGGGAAAATGTGATTTTGAAAGATATTCAAATGTTTCCCGAAAATAGTTCTAAAAATAAAGTACATAGAGTATTAAATTCCTCTTTCATCCCGCTCAATATTGACGTCAGAGTATTCAAAGCTTAACACGTTGCCCGCCTCGTGTCTGCGTGGGCTGTTCGCGAGACCACGTGGGCGAAATTCGTGTTATTGTGGTGGTTTTACAACTTTCCTGTTTCCTTTGAGTTTCGAGTTTAAGTAACTTTCGCAAAAAAAGTTTTCTTTGGAAATAAAAAAGAAATTCGACACTCCTAAATACATAGTAAAAACTTGATGAAAACAAAATATGTAGTCATGTTTTTTTTTTTTTTGTCATGTTAATCGGACAGTCTTTATGGAGACGTCAAAATTTAATACATTCACAGAAAAAGTTTGTTTTAGAAAGTCGATATAGCAAGGATATTAAATTATATATTTAGTAATAGTAACAGTATATTTATTTGTAAGAAACATGATTACAATAAAGGTGTTAAACTAAAACAAAGATCGTTATGTCCCGCCTATCCAGGCATACAAATATATAAAAAGGGTCAATAGAAGCTAATCATAAGTAATTAAGTATGTCAACAAAACATTACATGTTCACCTAAGTAATTGTCATTATTTTTAAATTATAATTTTAATACAACGTCAATTTTTATTATATAAATATTCATTTACGGAGTAGAAGCATTGATCACTCAGCCATTTTTATAGGAAGTTCCTGAACTGCCTAATCGATATACCTTGACGGAATCAGGTAGGTGATTATATATTTAAAAAATAATACTGCATAAAAAACCGTGATAAAAAACAGAGAGGTTGGAAAGCCGCGCTGAAAAAATACCACTGAAGACTAAACGGCAGTTCAAAAGTAATGTCTATTAGATACTCGTATATAGGAAGCATACCCTCGTTACACCTTTTACACCCTACTAAGTACAAAAGCAGGATTGTCGAGAAAGTTCACAGTTAATCAGCTAAACAAAGCTTTATCAGCTATCATGCGAACAACAAAAGGCCACTCCACACCGTTCCAAAACAATAGACCAAATCCCTAAAAATCCCCGAAAGAAACGAAAATACCAGTAAAACGTGCCAACGTCCCTGTAAAAATGGCAGCGGAGTCCTTTAAAAGATTTAGTAAAACCGGTTTAAGCCGCTTTGGTCTTGTAATAAAAAATCGTATTTTTAATTCGTAAATAAAGTGGTACAAAAATAGTGGAATAGTTTTAGTGGAACTCATCCTAGGTAATCCGAGCTTTTGGGGCTGAAGCAAAGATTTTACAAGATGGTTCAGCGGAATCGCCGGAGAGTAATGGATTTTTCTCGTAGCCACTTAAGCCTCCGTGATTTTGACGTGAAAAGTGAGTAAGTAGAAACGAAATTGGGAATTGTAATCTATTTAACATTTGAATAAACTTTGTGCGACTAATTTAAAGCTTTAAAAGCTTTTTCAACAAACTTTTCATTATACTATTATGTGTAAAATAGAAAGTCTTTTTGTTGTTCAGTTTTCTGAGACTTAGCTAAAGTAATATCCTAATAATGAACTGATACTGTCGTAAATGAATGATGAATAATTATTGATGATTAACAGTCATTTTTGGTCATACAACACAAGGTGTCGCGTCGCTATGAACTTGTATGAAATGCGCGCGTTCCTTTCGTGTGAGGTGTTAGTGTGGATTTCATACAATATCCCAAAAAAGTAAGCTCCGGGCGTGACAATCCGTGCCGTGTGTTTTTCGTCTTTTTTAAGCCGCGTACGAACAGAGCGGACTGCACAACGATATCCGAGTTTATATGCCGTCTGGCTCATAGGAATCGGGCGCAATCTGTGTTACTAGCTTCTTATAAACAAGGATATTGCCCCGCGTCTGCTCTTTCATCCGTCTGTGTCTACATACCTGAACCTACGCTCTCTCCTTTAATGTAAAAGCAATCAAAGTAACATGTAAGCTATAAAGTGGCCACGCGGCTCTTAACGACGGGAAGGGGACTGCATCATAATATAAGCAAGATGGTTAACGACCTCGTATTCTGCAATGCGATTGCCGCTTTGCGAAGCAACGCTGACTTATAACGGTGCACGTGAGGCACGGCACGTGCACGGATATTGGTAAAGGTTTACAGTACGTTAATATGACGTGTCATTTTAATATTGGCTCATGGATTTAAGACGGGTTCAAAGAATTCAAAGACTTTTTTCTTAACTTTTCTTGTCTGGCGTATCCAAAAGTTTGGCTGTCTTCTATAGAGAACTCGCCGATAGAAACTCCACATTACATTGCATGAATCGATGGTTTACACTTACGAGTAGGTATGTATGTACATACATATATAAAGATACAACATTTCTAAAATAAACAGTTGTAGAGTGCATGGCGCCTGGCGTTAAAATGTTCATACTATGATTTCATATTATAATATTTATGATGAAAGTTTTGATGTTTGGACATTTGAATGTTTATGACTTTGGCTGTTTTTATCCAATGTAGTTAGATAGGTAGCTATTTTCAACAGAAATATGGAACATTTTTTAACCCCAAAAAATGTGACGACCATGCGACGCCGCAGATGGCAACACCTACTATTGTATTAGATGTTTTAAAAGGCAGTCTCCTGATAAGTATTAAATTAATTAGTCCTTCGTGTAACAAATACAACGTTTTACAAACCACAAATTAGCCGTTTTCTAGCACTTTCCTGGCGAATTTAGTATTTACAACAATGAACATACATGTACTTATATTCAAGAAGCTCAAAAGAACATACGAGAGACAGAAAAATAAAAGGAAACGTTCTAGTAGATTATGTATTTATAACACGCTACGACCTACGTGCACACGAAAACTTTTCCCCACAGCACATTACAAAAGGTATTGCAGTGTCGGTTACAGAGAATGGAGTAGGGTATTCAGGAAAACCATACTAGGAATACAGAAATACCAGGAATACCCATATCGCCGAGCAGGGTGCTGGCACAAAAGGTGATTGCACAAAGAATGACCTGTAAAGGGGAAACGAACATTTTGCACCCCTATTTCGGAGGTGTGGGTTCAAAGTATATATGTGCTTTGAGAGTGTATCTGTTCCAACAGTGTCTTTTTTTAAATATTGGAGACATGAAGTGTAATTTCTTAAGAATCTTAGTCAAGATCATAAACAAAAAAGTAACAAGGATGCTTTACGAGGGTGGGATGATATAATGAACAAGTATCTGTCCTACGATTTTTGAATGTACACATACTATTATGCTATTATTTACATGCATATTACTACACAAGTATCTAGACATAAGAAACTAATAAATAAATAGAAATAGACATAAAAAAAAACGCTTCTTTTGTAATAATTCTGACATTAATAAAATGCGAAAAAATTGCGTGTAATTTGTTACAATAAACTTGACTGATACATGGCTGATTTAAAAAGTAAATAATTGTATTTGTATGTACTTTCAAAAGGAGCTAAAAAGAATAAGAAACTGATTCGGTTCAGCAATTTGATAGGCACACGCCGGCGGGTCATTGAGTCCGATATTTAACGATTGGTGGATAAAAGGATAAAAGTGATAATTTCCAACAGTAATACCGAGCCAGAGCTGCTATTACACTCCAAATTTCGGCGTATTCGCGAGCATACATAAAATTAAGCACGTAAAGTTACTTCGCAGCTCTTTATTTTATTACCTAGAGCAGTAAACACGTCTTGTACCGGAATCATATTATTATTATACGTGAGCTAGATGGAAGCCAAATTAGAGGGGATTTTTATATTATCAAGTATACCTATACTATATATATACCCACCCACCCATATTATTTTATGGGGTACCTATATTTTTAGCTGTAAAATATAAGCCGTTGAGCAGGCAACATTTCTAGTAATTTCAAACTCTACGTTTCTTAGATACAGTCAAAAATACTACTTAGGTATGTAAAAAATGCAATCATATCTCGTAGCAACCATAGTTCGTAGCAAACTGCTACGCACGCTACACCACCACCGCACCGTAGCAAATACTTGTGAAATTGAGGTGTAATTATTTGATTTATAGGTGTAATCACGATGTCTATTTCTAACGATTTCGTTCAAAGTTTTCGGAGGTCCTTTGTTTTATCATTAAAATCTTTTTTTTTTCTATAATATGAACCAGTCAACTTGTATATTCTTCTATTTAATAAGTATTTATAAAAATAGATAGAAATAATATAGACTTGCCTTATAGACCAATAGAGAAAACTTTATCTCAGTGTGCAATAAAAGATGTTTTTAGGCTGACTCCAGGTACGAGTATGAGCGTAATTGAAGCTAGAAACACTAACTTTTATAAATCTCGAGTAAAGTTAAGTAACTATAAGACGTTTAAATCGATATTCAATTACACTTGAAAGTTGGTAATGGTGAACAAAACGGATTTCGTGAAGAACCAAGCAACCTACTTCAATCAATTTCAATTTCTGAAACTCTCTAAAGATTACAGAGTAAATGCAAATTTAATTGCCTTACATGTTACAAAAATCCAGCTAGATTTCTATTTATCAATAAAATTGGATAGTAGACAAATTTAAGAAATTGGTATTTAATAAATTGATAGTACCTATATTTGAATAATTCGATAGTTTTAGACTTTAGACCGTCTATTCTGCAATAATAAATATAGAGCAAGCTTTGAACTGAAAATACTGAAAGTCAGTTTATTCAAATTTAAAACAAAGAAAACTAGCAGCTATCAAAATCAGCTCTATGCATGTAATTTTTTGGTAGTACTTATTAACATCCTTGCAGAAAAGCAACCCAAAAACTGCGGTGACAGTTGTTTTACTTCTACTTTTCTATTCCTCTAATTTAATATAGCGCTTTCATTGTATGATTAAATCATTTTGCTCCTAGCTATGTCTAGCGTTGTGGAAAGTTGTGTTGTTTCTTTTTTCTTCTACCCCAGCGCGCTATTTTCTATTAACAAATATAGCGATAAAAATGTGCCTTTCTTAACCAATAGATACCTGCAGTTATACCAAATCAAACCTCATTGCCAAAGAGTCTCATCCATCGCTACAGTGGTCGGCAAACGACAGTTTAATTAAGTCCAAGCGTCGAACAAAAGCGCTATTTTCAATTAATAGCACAATGCAATGTAATAATGAACGACTTCGGTCAGGGTCGCACTCAGGGTAAGTGGCCCGGGGCGCCAGTAATTATTGACGCCGAACCAGAGGAGACGAGGCTTGGTCCATCCAGTCTATAGATAATAGAAAAAATAAAAGCACCATTGGTAGGAGATGACAGCCTTTTTAAGGTAGAATAGAGGACAAGAGTACGAGAAAATAGTTTATATTTTCAAATAAGAAGAAGAGACTTGATGTTGCGTCATTTGTTGTGTCGTAACAAGAAGTCTAAAAGCTGATATTATTTTTATTGTGATTAATTGATGATTTAATCATTTGTTTAGCTCACCACACAATATACTAAACTTCAATTCGTCTCAAACAGTAAAATTAATACTTCAAACAGTCTTTTTACTTATTGTTTTGAAAACCAATATAAAGTATTTAATATTACTTCCTTAATATGTAATACTAGAGACCCGTAGCGGCGTCGAAACGCCGGCTAGAATATGGTAATGTAATATTATAGGGAAACATAAACCATTTTTAAGGCATTTTTTAGATACTGTACTCAAAACACACATTTGAATGAAATGGTGCCTTAATAATAATAAAATATTAACCCACCAGAATTGAGCCTAATTGCTTTATAATCACAACGTAGAAATGAACATTTGTCAAAAGTTTTGCATAACAATTAAAAAAAACTTAAGAAACTTTCATTGATTCTTATTTTGATATCAAGAATCATTTGAGAAATTGGTAACATTTCGTACTTCCGAATTTTTTTTAACCGAAACTTAATTGACCAAAAACGGTTCATAGAATATTTGGTTCCAATATGTTTCTTTTGACATAACTTCATTTTACCATAAATATATTAAACAGGAGTATCATTTTCCAGAAAAACTACAACCATATTATCGAAAGGTTATTTTTGGTTTTACCAACTGTTTCACTTCATATATTTTAATTATCCTGGAGGTTTATTTAACAGAATTTACTTTTCCCATAATTTATTTTGGATCTAGTTTTGTAAATCAAACATGACAGGGCGGGTGTAATCCAAGTGGGCATGGGAGTTCAGGGCACCCCGACTACTGTTGGTTATAGGTTCGAAGGGTATGGCGGAAGCAAGATGGGCGAGCAAAGCGAGCCCATCTCGCTTCCGACATACCCTTCGGGTTAGGTTGACATGTATGCATGCCTGCTTGTGCTTGCTAGCATGCATGCTTGCTTGCATGCTTGCTTGCTTGCTTGCACGCTTGCTTGTTGCATGCTTGCTTGCATGATTGCTTGCATTTTTACTTGTCGAATTGCATGATTCTGTGGTATGCTGATTATTCAGGATAACATTTATATGGAATTCAACTTATCTGGTTTTAAACTCTGTGGTTTTTCGTTGTTGTGTTCTATCAATACTAAGGTAAACAAAGTAAAAAGAGAAACGAATCTCTGGGAAATGAATATCAGTTAAAAATAATTTCGGTAAAATGATAATATGGAAAGTAAAAAAAATGCGAACCGTTTTCGGTAAAAACAATTTCGGTATTAAAATTTTCGGATTTAAGATAGGTAACCTGAGAAATTAGACTTTAGTTAGCATTTTTTAGTCATTAAGGTTCTCTATTGTCTACAATCATCCTAAATATGAGAATACAAAAGTCAACTTATTTTAGTAAATGTTGGTAACAAAATAGGATCAGTTAAAATTTGGTGCAAACATTTTGAGAAATGCTAACGGCAGAAATAAAAATTAAATATGATTTTCGATATTCATCTATGACTTTCTGACCTTTTAATTATTATTATTACCGAATCAGAATAACACTAATAAAACACGACTTAAATTACACCCTGGATATTTATTTATACCTACTTGTAATATAAATATTCCTACAATCGACGATATAGAGACTGTGAGGAAAGAAAAAAGTCGTGGAATAGGCTCCCATACAAACCACGACCCTTTTAATAGGAAACGGACTCTAAACAATGATAACATTTAATAAGTAGGTAAAGTCACCGTCAGATATTGGTTGGATTTCTCGCTCGCTCGCATTATCTGATGGAACCTTGACTGTACCTACCTAGCGTTGAAAAAATAAAATTAAAACAGCTTCTTTCACAAATTCGTCCATTTTTGGATTATTTCATAACAAAATATTGACATTAACCATTCTAATTTTCACATATAACCATTTATGTATCTTAGATCTAATTTACGCCAATTGAAATAATATAAAAAATTAAACCGCCGAAAAATATAACCAACTTCAAAATATTAACTTATTAACAAACGTGATAGACTATATTTGAAGTAGTAAAACCTTGGCATTGTCCGATTATTCTTTGATCTTTAGATTGTTCTATAAATATCTTTATACCGTCAAAAACTTGTGCTCTACTTAAAGCCACGTAAAGCTGCCCGTGAGAAAATACTGGTTTTGGAAGATAGACAGCTACTTTTTTCAAAGATTGCCCCTGACTCTTGTTTATTGTCATCGCAAATGCAAAAGTAACTGGAAACTGAAATCTTTGTAATTTGAATGGAAGGATGGAGTCTAAAGGGCTAAACTTTATTTTAGGAAGAATAACTCTTTCGCCTGAACTTGCACCCGTCAGAACCTGACAATCTAAAGAATTGGTATATAGTTTTATTAACTGAAACCGAGTTCCTTTAATCAACCCTTTGGCCGTATTTAGATTTCTCATGAGCATGACAATAGCACCAATTTTTAATTTAAGCTCGTGTCTGGGAAGCCCACTTACTTCAATACTGTTAAGAAATTCCGTCGGAAAATTTATATTAGAATCAGAGTCATCTGATATCACTGTATCTACGCTTTTATATGTTACTTCTTCGCTAGAGATACGCTCGAGAACTTTCAAATTAATTTTTGAACAGATTTCATTAGTCGGTGTGAGAATAGCCTTTTCGTGTATATTATTATAATTGTCCAAGTCATTGTATATAAAATCGATCGGCGAACCAATTCCTAAAAGACGAATCTAATATTGACTGCCCACATCCGTCCTTTGGCAGAGTGTCATTTCCAACTTTAAGCAAGTAATCTGCAAATTCGTCTTGTCCTTCATTTACTCGCATATTTTTATCTAGCTTTAGAAAAGTCATGTATCACCACAAACGATGATTTTTAATACAGTTTTCGATTGTTACTGCCCGTCCAGCATGTGGCACTACCGGCAGAGTCTATCTAAAGTCACCAGAAAATAATACAACTTTTCCAGCAAATGGTTGTCGTCGTCTATCTTCATTAATTGTAATATCCCGAAACATGCGATCGATTACTGTCAAGGCTGCTGCCGGTATCATACTCGCTTCATCAATTTATAAGGTAGGCACTGTCAAGATATCTCCCGTGAGAAGAATCAGGTTTAACACCAGATACAGACGAATCAAGAATTGGTATCGGCAATTTGAATTGATTGTGAAGTGTTCGACCTCCGTTAACAAAGCTTGCTGCAATACCGGTAAATGCTACTGGCACAGCAATGCGACCAACACTCGCTACTTTGGCAAGTAAAGTTTTTTGCACATACGTTTTACCACAACCTGCAGGTGCATCAAGAAAAAAGGATGAATTGCTTTTTTCTAGCTATTTATTCTTTTTCAGTCTATTGACATTTGCAAAGTGTCCTAGAAGCCAACGCCATTACCTATACGAAAAAAAAATATCTAAAATTTGAGTGGTTGTCATTTATGTCATTTAATGTAAACAAATCCTTGCTTTATTTTTACCTTCTTTTAATTGGTATTTTGTTAAAAAACTTAAAAAACTAAGAGTTTTATGCACCCCTCCAGGATGAGACGAAGCTAATGAGGTATAATTTATCAATATCGGACCTCGGATGTGGATTTGATACCCTGTACAAAAATCGGGCTTGCGTAATATATATATAGATACTAGTTTCTCGTTTCTCGCAAGGCGCATTGTATATCAACTGTCTGTTACTTCGACAGGTAGACTTAATTTTCATTTGTTTATCTTTTTTAATTCTGGTAAAATACCGAGAATATTATGTTAATTTATGAACGTGGTTTGTTTTAATTTTGCTTCGTTGTTCAGTTCCATTAATACTTTTTCATTAAATTTAAACGTTGTTAAAATGGTTTTAATGACCATCTCGGTAGGGACATTATGAGCTGTTAATGATGATACTATATTTTGGTTAGTTAAAATATGGTTACTCAATATCTACCTTATTATCCATTATATGTTTGGATTTGATTGAAGCATTAATGTTTTTGAAAACAATATATTTTATTTTAAATACTAGCTTTCCGCCTCGCGGCATAAATAGTCAAGACAACTAAGAAATGTCTAATATGTACTTCAAATAATTGCTTACGTGATTGTCTTCAACAATTCTTTAAATATTAAACCCGAGGAATCTCAGGGGAACCCGGGTTCTTGATTCAGACCAGTTTCCAATGTAAAGCGATCACTTGCAAGCGGTAGCTCGGAAGCTTCATATTGAATTCAACAGACCTCACTTCAGTTCTACGTGTCACCTTGGAGAGAAAGAGAACAATAAGACTAGCTTTCTTAAAAGAACTTCAAAAGCTGATTATTTCATTACACTTGTTTAGTCACATAGTTATTGGACCTTTGGTGTGGATTTTTGAAGATATCGTTGTGTATGTCTTTCTTGGTGCTCCCTTGTAATATTATATTTAAACTGAAAAATTGTGGTTTGTCTTTTAATATTTTTCTATCATGTTTTATGACCTGCGATCGACGGCCGAATTTTAATTTGTTTAGGTTGTCAAACCACAGTCAGAAGAATTATAACTAGATAAATAAGCAACATTATTAAATCGTAGTTAAACATAGATATTTTTAAATTTAGTTTGAGGTATCCGGAACTCAAAACAAAGTCTATTAAAAATTTAAACCCGAAAAATACCTCCTTTGCACAATATTCTTTACAGCTTGTTTCTGTGCTTGACATTATTGCGCGGACATTCATGTTAATAAGGGTAGAAGTACAAGTTCCCGAGGCTGCCCTTTGTCGGTTTTACGTTCAGTCAAACACCTGGGCTTAATTAGAGACCCTAGAGTTTTAGAGCCAAAGTTTCATCTACAAAGGACTAACTCACAAAATTTTGCAAGCTCACAGGTAGAAACGTATTAAATACACGATATTAACGTTAAGATTACAGAAATACGTACAAAGTTAAAAAAAACCTCTACTCCAACGTTTTGTAATCTTTTTCAAGATTAAAAGAAAAGAAAAGTTTATGTTTCATTCTAATGCTGCAAAAATCTATCAACTTTAGCTTAAAATCTGAATAAACTCGCTGACCAACCAACATGTGTGTATACAACTTAAAGTATTAGTACCTACTTTAAAATGTCATGCTTTTTATAAATACCATTAGTCAAAATATTAGGCATCTAAAAGAGAGATCTGATTTAGATATTGCAAAAATTGCAAAAATTCGTACTAATATTTTTTTGAATATCGAAATTTTATAAAATACCTTAAATAATTTTTCAAGTGTAAATTATAAATACCCTAGCATAAAATTTCAGCTTCTACGAATTCATATACATTAAAGTAAGTTCATTCCAAAATCTAAAGCAAAAAGCTTAAGCGTAGTCGTCATATTCTGGCTCCGGTTGGCGCATGGCCGCATAGCGCAGTTGTGAGGTCAGAAAAATGGCTTGAAGGCCGTTAGGGCTATCGATCTGATTACGTGGTGAGGGTGTCAAGTAGCCAACGACTTGACTGACTATTTTATGACACCCCTTTCTTGAAGAATTCTTATTGGAATTTTATAGACTTTACTGTTCTTTTTGGCTTTCTGGTGGGTTTTTTGTAGTATTTTGATTTTCGTATTTTAGCAGTTTTTTACTATTTATACATCGTCTTCTTTATTTCTTTTTATATTATTAAAATTTTTCCTTCTTTAGCCACTTGGCACCAAAGTTCGTTTAAAGAACGATTCATCAATCTTAAAACTATGTAGGTACTCAAATTGTAAGTAAGGAGATACTTATCTATTCATTTGTTTTAGTCTGGAACATAAATAATGGAAGGCTTAGGCCCGCAGCCGACGGAGAAAATAGACAAATTCGTTTCGTTATTCATTTCGTTCATGGGAACGAGGATCCCAACCTTGAGCGAATGATTGCTAAAGTTTAGGTATCAATTCGTCACGCCAACTGAATGTGGACTGACCCATAGGCTACTAACTTCAATACTATTTTACTACTCCTATTAAAGCGCTTATAAAAATCCAAGATAGCTAAATATAGCCCTGAAATACTAAGAAATTAATAAGGATAAAAGCTACATAATTAATCTAATCGATACTGACGGTAAAAGAAGTTTTGCCATGATAATCGAATCACTAAGCCGTCGGCTAGTGACAGTCTAGATATTTACGGATCTCTGACGGCAATAAACGCTGACTCATATCCAGCGTCCTGTCTGCAAATACGTATAAACATTGTGCAAAACAGATTAAAATACGCGTTTTTCATTCGCGTGCCCACGTGATAGAGCCCAAACAAACGCTGCCCGTAACCCTTCAGCGAAGGCTGCATTCACGACCCTATTGCACTAGGCAACATGTTACGCAATCCACAGATTAACAACGCAACAAAAAAAACAGAAGTGTAAAACTTTTACGGCATCTTCCACTCAACGAACCCTAACACGGTTTTCAGACAGCTATTTTACACCCGCCGTGAAAACATTCAAACGCATTTAATCGATTTTCGACTTACTGGCCCTGTACAGACGCCGCATAAACTCCACACAGTAAATACATCACCTAAAATTAAATTTGGACTATAACTCACCTGTCCAGCATGAAGGACGTCCAAAAATATGGTAAAAACACTTATAAAAAGCACGGCGCGCGACATTTTAGCGGCCGCGGATCGTACCGAGCCGGTCTGGCGAGAGGTGACGTTTGCGTCAGAAGCCAGAAGCCTGCGTACTAGTGGACTGGTACGGCACCGTAGTCGTACCTAGCGTGGTATAGATCGACCCTCCCGGGAGCGAAAGAGACGGAGGGGTCCGGCCTGAAGCCAGACAAGGAGGGAAGAGGGAGGATAACGCACGCGCACTGCTGTTAACGCAATACAATGAGGACGTGACGCAACAAATTTACAAAGAGCCCTCCCTGCTGCTATTAAACACGCCTTGTTCCTTATGGTTGGTAAAATAGCTTTTGGAAAGCATGAGGTTGTTCGTAGGAGGATATGCTGTCATGGCTCGTGTTACTTTGGTTAATGTTAAAGTCGAGGCGAATCACGAATGCTGTCTTCGTCTGGCTTTATCTGGGTTTCCCTATGATGATGAATCATATTTCGCGTGCCGGAATAAATGTAGATTACACCCTTAATTGATTGGACCGTGTCAGTATATTTATTGATGTGTAACCCAACCAAACCCAGTTTTTAGGATTAGGTATTGCATGAGTATAATATTAAATGGTATGTGGTATTTTATTTATGTATTTTCTTATTTATTGTTCACATAATTATTAACAAACGAACATTAAAAAACAGATACAAAGGGCACAGATTATTTCCTACGAAATGTCTTTCAGCTGGCCTTGACTAAGAAAACACTTATGTGCACAGAACGGGTAGAGACGTAGTATAGAGTTCGGAATAAGCTTGCTTAGAGGTTCAAATAATAGTTTTTTTAAGCAGAGATTCACATTTTATTAAGAAATTTAGAAAATCACATTCGTTATTTTCCCTGTGCCTCAAAAAAAGATGTCAAGATCAATAAAATGAAACTACTGAACCGATATCAAAAATTCTTTCACTGTTGAGAAGCTAAAATATGATCCCTGAGTAACATAGGCTATATTTGATTTTCTAAAAAATTTTGAATCCTTGCTAAAACTTCAATAATGTGGAACTTGGCACAAAGATAGAATAGACCTTGGGAAAGAATATAAGCTACGAATTACCGCGGGAAAATTCCTCATTCCCACTGGAAAAGTTGTTAAAGCGGGCGGAGTTGGCACAATCATAGAATAGACCTTGCGGAAGATCATAGGCTAACTTTTGCCGCAGGAAAATTTCTCATACCCACGGGAAAAACTATTAACGCGGGCGGAGCCGCGTCGGGAAGCTAGTAGATAATAAAATAAACCTACATAATACAATTCTTATTTTATTATACATACAGGTACCTACAGGTTTATTTTGAACAGTGGCCAAATCAGACAAAATAAATTATTAACACAAATTCTCCAGCCGCCGCCCGTCCATGACATTTTGCAAAGCTCAAAGACAAAGTTATTGGAATTTCCCCATCAAAGGCTCCTGATACCTTTGTTTCAGAGTAGGCAGCATTATAAATTCTTAGAACACTTTTACCTTCTTTGAACTTACAACAAAGGAACAGTTGTCATGTTTATAGATCTAGATTTAATAAGCTGTGAATAGCTTAGATTTTAGTTATGTGCTGATTTTTAAAGCACTGCCTCACACTTTTTGCTGTGTCTACTAAGGTTCAGTAAAGTGATAACTGATAATATTCTAGTTTAGTACGATTTTTGATATCCAGGATTTACAAATAACTTTTTTCATATCCACTTCTCACAACTTTAGTAAATTTTAATCAATATTTCTGGTTTGTTCGTGCTATGTATAATTAATAATTATAAAAATTGAATTCTTATACGTTAAAAACCTCACCTATATTATGTGACTTAAAAAGTTTATAAATGTTATATACTGCTAGCTTCCGCCTTGCGTCTCCGCCCGCGTTACAGTTATTCCGGACATTGAGGTTTTCCCCGCGGTAAAAGGTAGTCCCCCATGTTACCCCCCAAAGTATTTTCTATTTCAATCCATTCAGTAGTTTCGGAGCCTATTCAATGCAAACAAACAAACAATCAAATCTTTTTTTTTATTATATTAGTAGAGAAGACATAAAAAAGAAATATTCACACCACAGCGCCTTCCGGCTGAGAACAAAGGCAAAAACCGTGAATCATTCAAAATCGTTATAAATAGTGTTACCTACGTCGTCGTGAATACACCTGTCGCCCCTGTCATCGCGATGTATTAATTTTCATGGCGCCCCCCTGCCACACTGAGCCCCTCCCTGCTTCTTGGAATATTATTTTCCTATTTTCAGTTTTACTTGATACTTTAAAAAGATCATATTCCTTAAAATCTTATATAGAAGTTACAAAAAGGGATAAGGGGGGGAGGGGGTTAAGGGAGTTTTCAGAGGCAAAAGATTTGTCTAGAGGAAAATTTGCCTTTACCTAGTTTTTAAGCTTAAATAAATCTATAAAAATATCTCAATAGTGAAACTGTGATCGAAGATGAACTTAAATTATGGACTTAACTTTTTATCACTTGTTATTTGTCCGTTAAATACCCTATAATTTGATGTCCGCTAATTTGATGGTAAAGCCAATTTGATCGAACACGACAATTTCTATTGGATCCTATCATAGTACTATCTGAAATAGGAATTTTGCGAGCTCAAAACAACTTCCTATCAAGCTTCTATCATTGCATGGCCCGCATGGCCAATCAATGCGAAATTGGACGCTGTTTTGACAATTAGCTTTTAGCATCTAGACTATTTAAACATGTTGATTAATATCCAATGATAATTTCCAAACGATATAAAATCTAATTTAATAACAAAATTAATTACTAAGTATACAAATAAAGTAAGTCAAGTAGGTATAAACCTGACGACCGAACTTAACGATCAATTTGACCGCAACATCGTTTATTTATACAATACAATAAAATAATTCATAAAAAGAGAGATAATTTGTTAAATAATTAATTTAGAATTTAGTCAGCAGTGATTTGTATTACTCTATATTAAAGCTATGAGCGAGCATACCTATGATAGAGCAAAAACAAAGTGGAAAATAGATTGAAGCTAATACGAAATAATCACGAATGAAAATAGACTGAAAAAATAAAAAAAATAACGGCGAATGTAGACTTTTAAAGTATAAGGTAATACTCGTATATTTAATGTTTAACTCAGTTTTACTTAAAAAAACTAAGTCAATAATTTCTTGTTTCGAAAGTCAAAGTTGTGCAAGGAAACAAAAGGTACAAATAACGATTTGTCCCCTCGCGTTAACGACAGCTTAAGGGCTAACAAGGTTTGCACGAGGGCTACAGATGGAACCAACAACAAACTGAGGCGTCGACTGCTATTAGTCTTATCTAAAGGTAGGGGACCTGCCAGAACCATCTAAAGGGCGGCGGCTGCTAAGATACTATATGTTATCTTAATGATCTGGTGACCTCTCCTTTCCTACAGACTACAGAAACGTAGCGGCCAAGGCAAAATTGATATCTTCTGTGAGATGTGGCCATTATGATTGGTCGACATCTACGTACAAACTGTATGCGACGATGGATCACCAGGTCCTTTAAGATAATTTTATAGTGTCTTAACCATCTGTAATATCCTTAAGGGTGTACGCACCCCAAAGACATCTCACCCTTAGTGGTTTCCGATGTTTACGATAGTACCTACTATACCTATCTAGTAAAGATATGTTAAGATTTTTAGATGTTGTGATTTGTATAACTTTTGAATTTTCACGTAGAGAATTTGAGGGAAATATGCACGAGTACAATTCTGAAAGCGTCTTAAATAAATTCCTATTAAAAAGTGTATTCTGCTCTTATGCTGTTTCACTTTGTTTTTTTTTTTACACAAACAAAATCGAACTACCTCTGTTTCCACGCACCCAGCATTTTCCAATCGGGGTACACGGAAAATGGCCAAACGATGAGTCGAATATTGGACCGGGACAAATACGCTCCCGATCTAATATGTTCCGGGATCATTTTGCCCCTTTTTTTAGGGTTCCGTGAACGCGAGGCGGGTCGTTGAGAAGCAAAACTTAAATGAGGTCTGTACAATTTAAAACAAGAGTTATTAATACTATAAATATGAATATCTTTTGATTAAAACTGTAGACTTATTAAAAAATCTGTTTTAAAAAGCAGAACTCCTTATTAAGGTATTCCTGAAGGCTCTTACAAAAACCATCGTTGAACCAATACAAATTAAATACCGCCTTCAGAAAGTAAATTGTAAAGGTTATTCAGCGCGAAATAATGGTGTAAATACATTTAGCGCGAAATGAAAATTGGTTCATCATACAAATGAAATTTGTACCAAGAGCCAGCCAATCAAACATCGTTAGCCGCTCCGAGAACCGTGAAACGACTCTATTAATCAATTAATTACATTTCATTTCATTAATGACTCAAAGTCATAGTTAAATTAATAAACAACTGTTTAGATTCGACTCTAATAGTTTGATATCTTGTCGTGTTAAACTGGTGTGAACTAAAGCTTATGAAGAACAAACTCTTTTAAAACATTTTTTCATTAAATCGCAAAAAATATTATAGGTAGGTATGTATAATTTTTTTGTAAAATCAATGTATTAATACATTTCCATGGTCTAAGAAAACAAGGTCTAAAACACTCCGACCACGTGACTGACACAAACTTTTGCGCTGTTCATCCTTGTCTATTACACGCATTCGACAAGGATGAACAGGCAAAATGACGTAGGCTTGTGTCAGTCACGTGGTCGGAGTGTTAGACCCTGTTTTCTTAGACCATGGACTTAGCCCAAAAAAAATTGTATTAATTAATTATCGTAAGGATGTTTTATCTCACGAGTGCAGGCGAGCCATACTGGTGAGTGTCTTGTGGGTACAGTTTGTCTTTGTGTGCATAGCTTTCAGTCACAAAATACCAAGTGATACCAAGTTCACGTTCAGTTTAGTAGTACGCACACAAGAGCGCTTGTCTATCGCCTGAACTCGTGAGATAAATCAGCTGTACAGTTTTATATGAAGTCAGTTTAAAAATGCACGAAATCAAAGAGACTACGACCACGGCTGGCTACGTCGTAGCATTTTGCTACGAAGAACATAATTACAAGATTACAACACGAATTTTGCCGCAAGCAGAAGGCTAGCTTAAGAAATATCTAGAAGGATATAGAATTAAAAGTTAGAATAAAAGTAATGTGTGTGGGACAAAATTTGGCTTGCGATCGGTTCTCCTTGACTCTGTTTAAACTGGGACTCCGGGTCAGAAGTGTCAACTATAATGGGAACTGGCGCCTAGAATTCTGGGCGACTGCCTAATTTATGAAATCTAAACAGGGTACCAGTGGCAGGCTGGCGCCCAAAAAACACTAGAAGGAAATGCCCGGTCAACGGCATGTTTTTGCCGTGTTCGGGAAAAGTTTTTTTAGGAAATTCTTTAAATTTACTACACCACCGCTACATTTGTCCCCCTCTGGCGGTAGTGACGTCTCGGGTTGTTAATGCAAAGAAAAGTCGGATATCGGGCGCCAGCTAAGAGAGAGTAAGGGCGATCCACATTCCGGGTCGTTCTTGGCGCAATGGTTGTCCATTGCGATACAGCAGCATGGGAACGACTATTTGTAAATACTTACTGTGTAATTTAGAAATATTGTAAAAGTTTTTTGTAAATAAGTATATGTAAATTTATTAATAAGTAAGCCACCCTAAGCCGTCAACTACCTACAACCTGTATGCTGCCAACACTCCAAGATATTGTAGGATTTTTTATTATTCACCAAAAATTTAAATAGGCCTCCGTTCCGCTCCCATTATCATTTCAGAATATAGTCGTCCATTGTTGGACAAAGGCCTTCCCCTCTTTGGGCATCAGTCTGTCTCACACCTGCCAGGTTAATGACCGAAACACGCAAATTGTCATGGACACATTTTTCGCAAACATTATTATCTCATCGGCGTCATCGAAGCGTATCGAAACAAAAATCGAATCAAATCGGTGGGGTCCCATATCCATGTTTCAATACACCAAAAAAAACAGTTAATTGATTCACCTTGCTTTGTTTCAAACAATCAGAGAATCAAACTGTGGGAAAGTCTAACAAAGTGATATTTGGGTAGTTTCACCACGTTTCACGTCCGTTAATCAATTGCTAAATTCGGTGGTACATTTGTCTAACAGGTCTTAAATTATGAAAATAATTTTATATTGTTTGCGTCGTAATGTGTGCTGAAAAGATTTAAAATATATATTTCTTTTTATATCTAAATACCTGCTAGAAAAATGTACCACCGAAATTGGCAATCGACTTATTTGTTCGAAGGGTGGGTACTCCCGGGTTTTTAACCTTTGTATTATAAGGCGAGAATTTCACCACTCGGCCACGGAAGCTGTCGTTTCTAGTTTATTTTTCTGGTCTGGTGGCCAGCCAGCCAGACCTTCGACGCCAAGGTTGGCGTCAGCCCAGCATCACCGTGATCGAATTTCGCGAATTCAACTATACAGGCCTTTAGTCGATAGTAAAGTAGATTTTGTCATATTTTGTCAGACTTTGTCAGCCAGTCGTTCAAAAGTTATAAGGGCGAGTTACTGTCTCCGCTGGGCTGACGTCAATCCAGCATCACCATTCTTAATACTCCAAAACTACAGCACCTAGCTCGAATTGGATTGGACGAGGGTTTTGTCGCTACTTTGTCCGGCTTACATACAAAAATTTAGACTTCGTCGTTACACCGTTTAAAAGTTATACGGTTGTGTTACTGTCTCCGCTGGGTTGACGTCAACCCAGCATCACCATTTCTTATATCTCTGGAACTACAGCACCTAGATTGAATCTGATTGCACGAGGAGTTTGTCGCTACTTTGTCAGGCACTAATGCAAAAATCTAGACTTTGTCCTTTAGCCATTTTGAAGATATCAAAGGTTATTTTATTCCTACTGGTACAGTCATGTACAAAATAAATCATTTAAACCAAAATATTTTTAAGGCAAATGTGATTTAATTATTTACATTTGGTGCCATTTACTAATTGCAAGATTGGCTGTGAATATTTGAATACCTACCTAAATTAAATACGTACCTAGGTACCTAGTTATAATAAATTTCAATTTTTAACACATTCGTTCGTTTTTGTTACCTATCTAATCTAATTCATTCAGTTTTTGTTTTTTAATATCCTAGTCAAGAGAAAGGCAAAAGTGGTGGCATATACAGCCATGTCTATCCGATCCTTATTATTATTTTACCTTTCTTCTTCAATAGATAATTCAAACCTACCTTGAGTTTGTTCACGGTACCCGCCGGAGGTAGTTTATTTCATCCAATATCTTACAACCCAAATTGATAAGAATGAATATTGATGAAATGTACCTAATACCTAGGTACTATATACTACCCGCTAGTAGTAAAGTTGATTAAAGCCTGACCAAAGAAATAAGAAGCCTGCTCTGGGGGCGCCACGTGTATATTTTTACAACTATGGCAACAATTTCCCTTATAAAATTAGTTCCATTGAAATTCCGCAATATGGCGAAGCTTCTTATTTCTTTGGTCGGGCTTTACCTACCTGAAGTTTGTCATTTATACCTACTACTGGAAGTCACCGTATATTCATTCATTCGTTCACTTAAACTTCACGGTGAACAACTTTTGTATATGACTGTACTCCCGGTTTTTCGAATAGTATAAGAGTCAACATCTGACTTCCTTACTTATAAAACAAAAGGATAAATATAAAAATTTACATATTATTTAGATAATAATTAAACACAATACTTGCAAATAGCTTTTTGGAGTATTATTAGATATTTTGAAAACTTTTGGAGTCTTAACTATGTACTAATTACGAATTATAATTACATATAATTAACTTTGAAGATTAGAATTTGAAGGCTCATTTACGTAATGAAGTATTTAAAAAACTCGTATTTTACGAAGTTTATTGGTTTACACGTTATTACTCAATCATGTTCAGATTTTACTGTAAGCTCTTAGACTATAGTGTAATGTTTTATATCTTCAAAATGGCTAAAGGACAAAGTCTAGATTTTTGCATTTGTGCCTGACAAAGTAGCGACAAACTCCTTGTGCAATCAGATTCAATATAGGTGCTGTAGTTCCAGAGATATAAGAAATGGTGATGCTGGGTTGACGTCAACCCAGCGGAGACAGTAACACAACCGTATAACTTTTAAACGGTGTAACGACGAAGTCTTAATTTTTGTATGTAAGCCTGACAAAGTAGCGACAAAACCCTCGTCCAATCCAATTCGAGCTAGGTGCTGTAGTTTTGGAGTATTAAGAATGGTGATGCTGGATTGACGTCAGCCCAGCGGAGACAGTAACTCGCCCTTATAACTTTTGAACGACTGGCTGACAAAGTCTGACAAAATATGACAAAATCTACTTTACTATCGACTAAAGGCCTGTATAGTTGAATTCGCGAAATTCGATCACGGTGATGCTGGGCTGACGCTAACTACAATTTGTACTTGTTCCGTTCAAAGGCCTAATAACAGGGTGCTTAGTAAATTAATTGACTGTAGTATCCCTATGTATGTATGTATAGTAAAATGACTATCGTATTACTAATTTTAATGACTAGTTCCTCCGTATCTCTTTTTAAAACGTGATTATACAATGTATTACTGTTTGTCCTTAGTTCTGATTATTTGGTGAGAATGTTGGGCTTTGGTAGTAATTATTTTTTTAATTCCACAAAAATAACTAAATTACTAAGTACTTGAATGAGCCCATTTAAGGTAATCAAGTACATATTTACAAAAGATATAAAATGGTCCATATACTAAGCTTATATCACTACAAAATGTCCTGACTAAATAGTTAATTTAATTTTAAAGAATTTTTTTTTTTCGAGTTGAAAGTGAAGACAATTTGAAAAGAGATTTTGCCACAAGTAGGGTAAACCAAGATATTACTGGCCACTATCAGTAACTGGCCACTTTGTAGTAGAATGCTCTGTAATAAGATTATAACGGTATAGTTTTATTTATATCTTACTAGCTGTTCGCCCCGCGGCTCCGCCCGCTCTCAAGGGTATGGAAAGTAGATGTTGGCCGATTCTCAGACCTACTGAATACGCTCACAAAATTTCATGAGAATCGGTCTAGCCGTTTCGGAGGAGTATGGGAACGAACACTGTGACACGAGAATTTTATATATAAGATTAAAACTTTAAAGTTCAGAGCAAAAAACTACAAGGTTACCAGTTACTGATAGTGGCCAGTAATACCTTGGCTTACCTTAACTATAAATAAATAGGT